>VCRD01001971.1:59969-80826 GCA_006783055.1 Trinorchestia longiramus
GTACCTTGAAGCTTGAGAATTTGAATTAATTCAACCTTTTAAAAATTATTTTGTTATTGTTAATGCAGTGTTAATAGCTAATTTTTATGGGATTGTTGAAAAAAAACGAATGCCTTGATAGGAGTCGAAATCAAGCCTGTTTTGAGGCGGTATGGCTCTTAAAACTGGTCCTGGAAACCACACCTGCACGTAAGCGTAGCAGCAAGGTCAGATTCTTTAGTGGTTGTGATGGTGGTAGTGGAAAACACTTTCCCTTTTCTGCTTTTTTTTAATTTTTTGAGAAAGACCTCAATTAAGAATTGACGCTTCAGTGTTGTCAACCAAATTCAGAGCTAGCATGATATCACAATATACTATAATTAACATCTATTGTGAAAATAGAAAAGTAGTAGTGTATAAGAGTATCATAACAAAGCTCGAATAGGATTAAATGATCCCAAAACAAATAAAGGAATTGAAGTAAAGCAAAATATAATAATTCAGTAATCCCAAACAAAATAACGGAAACTTTGTATCAATATTCATTACATTTTTTAAACCAATTTCACATGGGAAATTTACGTTTAAATGAGAATTGTGTGAGGAGGCTTGTATACCGTATTACTCCCTTGCCAAGCTCTTGTACATGAGCCATTTTTCTGACTTAAAATTTAACTGTTCACTTTGACAAACAAATTTGGCATAAATATTAACTATTGAAGAAATCGATGTAAAAATTTGATATAAAAGCCATCACCTTATATGGAAGCAACTTCCAAAACTTAGTAGGGTGTGTTGTTTTCATTCTATTCTTAGCTGCCAAAGGTGAAATATTTCTGACAGACGTAATTTTTTACAAGGTGTCTTATGTTTATTTCCATCAAATTTTGTTCCTCTGAATAGTATTTTTGTAATAACTGTAAAAAAACTATACCGTAATATAAAATTTAAACGTACTCTTACTTCTTGTTTTATTACTTATCTTTGGTCAAAAATTTATTGTATTTCAATCAATATTTATAAAGTTATGAGCAAGAGCGTAGAGTGTCTTATCATTATTTCCACTACTTTACATGATGATCAATTTCTCCTTTGCAGCACATAAGAGTGTACGCAAAGCAACAAACATCTCGCTCGTGATTGGTCAGAGCATATTCCCCCTCCGTGATAGGTCAGAGCGTATAATGTAATTGCAAGATTCCAAGATGTAAATTTGATTTCACGTTAAGATGATGAAGCCTATTGAAGTTCAGCGTAGAGGATTTCGATGGATTTGGAAAAGCCATTCCTTCAAGCACGTGTCGAATGGCTTCTGATCAGAACATCTGCAGTTCAGGAACATGAATGGAGCTGCGCTCAAAAACTAAAGAAAATAAGAACAATTTTGAGTAGGAAATAAGCTATAGACAAAGACATCCAAAACTCAGTTTCCCTGATTTATGATGGTGGTCTGTGACAGAGGCAAGAATTTTCATGCCTAAAACATTCATGTATCGTGCCTTTACAGAGATAAAGGTGTGAGTATATGCTTTCCTGATCATGCAAATCCTTCTCACTGTCTTTGTGTGTCTAGAGACACATTTCTTTGTGGTGATGGTGGTGCCTGAGCAGTAGTCTGCAGAATATTTTCTTCCGTATCAGGAGGTGATTATGTTAGTTCTTCAAATACTATTTATAAAAAGAAGATCCTTATTTTATAGGTCCTATGAATCCCACTATACCGTATGTCCTACAAAAACCCGAACCGAGTATTTATTTCCCCGTATTAGTAATACTATCATTCGACTTATTGCATGCTCTTTTCTATAGATTAATTTTGAGGGATAATTTTACTAGAAATTAAATGCTTATGGTATTCTTATGATGGTATTACTGATGCGGGACATACGGGTTCGGGTTTTTGTGGGACATACTGTATAATACAACAGTTTGTTGCTTGCTTGCATGCTTGGTTGGTTGGTCTGTCTCTCTGTCACGCTCTTAAAGATTTAGATAGGAGAAAATTTGCAAGGATATAGATGTATTGAAAGCATTGTATTGTTGATACCAAAGGCGCATCCTTCAAAACTCCAAAATTCTGTAAAAAATACGGGAATTTTCACGTGTGGGTCTGCTTGTCTACATATGCAGGGTGTCCACGAAAAATGTATCCACTGACCGATATATGTATATATGATACCGGAACTATACAACAGTATGTTTGTCGCTGATCTTTATTAAGCTGCATTTCAGAGGAAAAAAAGTTAAAGAAATAAATCAGAATTAAACTGTTGTATGGTTCCGGTATCATATATACGTACATATATCGGTCAGTGGATGCATTTTTTGTGGACACCCTGCACAATAGTGTCTCTCCATTTCTCACTGTCTCTCTATCTCTCTATCTGTGTGTGTCCGTCCCATTACTTTCTATCACTGAAGAAAATATACTGAACTGAAATCAGAACAGGTATACATGTATTATAAGCATTGTACTGTGGATAACAAAGGCGCCGGATTAGTGTGAAATAAGCCATTTTTTCCTGTTATTGGCCTTCTCCTACACAGCCATGTTCTTGGTAGATAAAATATAGAATGAAAGTTCAGTAAGTATTCATGAAAAATATTCATGTTTTTATAGTACCACGGGTAAAACTGAAAAATGTATCTTGTTTCATATATCTTTAATTATATCACTTTTAAGCCGTGGAATTTCCTTGGGTACTATCTAGGCCAAGTTATCGGTAGATAAGATGCAGAATAGAAATTCTGTATCTATTCATGAAACATGTTCATTTAAAACAGAATAATTCATCGTAGATCTGTAGTACTTTTGTCTTTGTAATAGTTATAAATTAGTCAAATCTAATCGAACTTATGTATAACTCAATTATGGAACAAAAAATTCATAATTTTATCAATTTTGACTGTGGAATTTTCACGGGAACCATTTAGCAATGTCCCTAATGGAACTGTTGTTCATACTGAGTAGATATTACTTAAGTTATTTTTAATGCCGCGGTCTTTCCATCTAGAGCAGTGCTTCTGAACCGCCGTGTCGCGACACACAAGTGCGTTCCGAGGCTCCCTCAGGTGTGTCGCGAAACTTTGTGACGAATATCTGAAAACACGGACAATGTGCATAAATCTCGGTTTCATGTTCTACTTATATGCCTGGGAGGAAGGAACTTCTATCTCATCGATTGCTTACATCGAACTCGTACTGCACAATCAATTTTGACCCCTAAATTACAGATGGATTTAAACTAAATTCACTTGTGACTAATCATAACTAGAGCTGAACGCTGTTTTCTGTGCTTGCCTGTTTTTCAATTTGTTTAGCTCAGAATCAATGTTTTTCACGTACTTTCAAACTATTGTTTGTTCATAATTGCTTATGAATACCGCTTCACAATGGATAAATTTGTAAAAAAGAAGGATGTTAGTGATGAGTGTGAGGTTGAAACAGAACATACGATGAAACCCTCAAAAAATAAATTTGACGTGGAAGTTTTGTGTTGGTATTTGTGCTGATGGTGTACCATGTATGGTAGGCTGTATTAAAGGTTTTGCATCACTAGCACAGAAAGATAATCCAAATAATATTCGTACTCATTACTTTTTACATAGCAGTTTTAGTTTCAAAAGTATTACAAAAAAATTAGAAGCAAGTGTTACATCAAGTAGTTGGAATTGTCATTCATATTAAAAGCAGGCCAATGAAGTCGAGATTATTCGAAGAACTATGCCAATCAATGGATTCTTAACATGTTCGCTTACTCATGCATACCAACGTTTGATGGCTGTCAAAAGGTAAAGTGTTAACTCGCGTTCATGAATTACAGAAGGAATTAATAGTGCTTTTTGGAAAAGGAAGGCACGAAAGATTCTGTAAATATCTTCGATGTGAATTTTGGATAGCCCAAATGGAATATTTAACGGAAATATTTGGTCAACTTAATATTGTGAACAGTAGTATGCAAGGTCGAAACGAAAATATTCTAACATCGACAGAGAATTTGGTTGTCCTCAAAAAGAAAATTGTTATTTGGAAAAACAGAGCAAAATTGGGTGAGTTTGATATGTTTCCTACAATGCGTACTAACTGCACTAAAGAAATGATTCCTATCGTGGTTGAGCATCTGACAGCGCTCGAAGAAAACATCGACCACTAGTTTCCGTCGCTGAACACAGGAAAGTACGACTGGGTTCGTAATCTTTTGTAGATGTTCCTTCTAATATTGGGTTTAAATTATGTGAAGAAGAAGAAATGGCTATCATTTCAAGCGACCGCAGTCTTAAAATAAAGCATTCAGAGGTAGATATCGACACATTTTGGATTTCAATACAAAAGGAGTTCCCTTCATAAGCTGAAAAAGCTCCATTAGTTCTTTTAGAATTCTCCACTTCTTATTTGTGTGAATTGGGCTTTTCAACCTTAAAAATATCAAAAACACGAAAAGAGAAAGACTACGTTCCACTGAAGAAGAAATGAGAGTTTACTTATCGAACATACGACCAAACATTCAAGAAGTCTTAAGACAACACCAGACACAAGTTTCACACTAGGTAAGTGACAATTCTGGGATACTAAAATAATATACTGTATCAGACAAGTTCATATACGTATTTTTAATCTATTTTACGGTTTCATCATATAATGTTTAAAATTATTAGTGTGTCACGACAGTTTCATGCGCTCGTAGGTGTGTCGAAGGTAAAAAAAGATTGAGAAACATTGATCTAGAGCAGTGGTTCCCAACCTTTTTCGAGCCGTGGCACACTATCAAACTTTTCAATTGTTGGCGGCACACCTATCGGAAAAAATTTATACTTTTATTGCTAATACTCTTTTCAAAGTAACACTCGAGCCTCCATATACAGTATTTTCATGACAGATTTGAACAACAAAATACAAGTAGAATTTGATTATTTTGTACATCGGTTATAAGTAAAATAAAGAAATTATAAATCATAAGTTTACAACCTAATTTAATTTTTCGATTTCAATAAGCCAAATGTCAAAGAATGTTTGAAGCAGAATTGAAAGAAGAAAAGAGGATATGATACTCACATGAAAGAGGTAATAATTTTTGCGTCAAACTTGAGCCTGGTGCTTCTTTACAACAGCTCTAATATTTGGTCGAATGTGAGAGAGGCATACTCCCAAGTCTTCCTCGACACTTTTAAGCCTTGCACATTTCTTAGTTTTGATGTTATTCAAAATAAGAAAACCCTAGTTCACACTGGAGAGAAGTTGCTAACTGCAACAGGATCTTGATAGCTTTTTTGGCAACTGAAAGGTACTCTTGCATAACCGAAATCCAAAAGGAGTCTAACGGTAACTGAGCATACTTAAATTTCAGTCCTCAATCGCTGGAAAGACTTGCAAATTCTTCTTCTTTATTCAACTCAAAATTAGTCGGACTGGTAACAGCCAAATCTGCAAAGAGATTGCGAATCCAATCATAATCATCAATGCTGATGGAGGGAAAGTATTAATCAATTCGCTTTGCAAAGCATGTGAGATGTTCATTATATAATAGAAATCATCTTTTTATGGCAGGTTTTCCGAAATAATGGGAAAATGTCCAAATTACCTGCCTTGATTCAGTTCCTCCACAAAACAATTTTTTACTATAAGCAACCAATTTATGTGTAGAAGTTACTACGTTTTCATTTTCACCTTTCATTTCGGTGTTCAAAGAATTTAGGTAGCCAAATATTTCTGTTAAGTACTCAACTTGGGACATCCACAAGTCATTACTAAGATATTTGTAAAATCGATCATGTTTTTCATTCTCAAAGGAGAGAAGTTCATTCTGAACTTCATTCGCACGTGAAAGCGCTTTTCCTTTGGACAACCATCGTACTTCTGTATGTAATAGCAGGCGAACGTTTTTAGAATTCATATCATTACATAACATCTCAAATATTCCTGTCTTCATGGGCAGTGTTTTAATGCAATTTACTAATTCTATGACTTGATTTAATACATCATTCAGTTCATTTTGAGAGACCTTTGAAAACAGTACTTCTCTATGCAAAAAACAATGAGTTTGCTCAATGCTAGGATTAACTTTCTCCACCACGAAGGCGAAACCTTTCACTGAACCCACCATAGAGGTGCTCCATCAGTACACACTCCCACACAACACACGAATCCCACGATAGACCATGTTCTTCAAGATATGCCGACAATATATCAAAAACATTTTAAGATTTAGTAGTTGTGGATAACTTCTTACAACAAAGAAATTGGTTAATCATGACATCATCATTAATAAAACGGATGAATGCAATTACCTGGGCATAATTACTGACAGTAGATTCATCGATTTGTAACGCAAACAATCTGTTTTTAAGTTTGGCTACATCGCTTTACTCGATGTTATCTGACAACTCGAGAATCCTTCTGCGAGTTGTGTTATTTGAAAGAGCAATTTTACTAATTTCGTTTTCATTAATGTCACCAAGCATAGTTTTAACCATTTTTTGCACGCTGTTAGGATTACTGTTTCGGCAAGGACATGCGACTTTGAATTTACAGCAATAAATATTGCTGCAAATTCAATTATTATATTATTTTTTATAATAAAAATTATAATTTTGACCACCTCATAAGATGCTACTTGAGGTTTTTCAGACACAGCCATTGTTTCCTGAAACAGTTTACGTTGTTTTGCATTTGATTGCAACAACCTTTCAAAATACTTAATACTTTCATTTTGAAGACACTCGTATTTTGTGAAGTGCCTATTCAATTTGGCATCATTGTTTCATTGGACAGAGTCTGGTCGCACACAACAGTCAATGGGGAAGGCCTCTGAGCGTCCCCAGTCCAGTGAAATACATATTTCAAATAATAATCACTGTACATCCGGTAAATTTTTACCTTTTTAACTGGAGTTGATTGATTAGAAGTACATTTTTGTTCAGGTTACGTCGCAATCAGTTTTTCGCTTGAGGAACTTATCCATGGTGAAGGGCTTGATGCAGCCAAAGAAGGCGGTGATAACAATAAAAATATGTGAACCACCGCACTTGCTTACCATATCACGACAGAGGCTAGAAACTAAAAAGAATCTCAACAATGCAGTATTAAATTTAATGAAATTTATTTGCAAAAACTATCGCTCAAATTAATAGCAATTCAAAGGTAATTATAAACAAAAAATGTGAACTAGTTTCATTTCAAGCAGCACTCGTATGATACAGTACGTCCTGTGACAGTTTCGCAAATTGATTGGCTGATGGTACCTCAAATTATTTGTTCACTTTCACTAAGGTTCGCTCAACTACAATTGCAATTCATTGACTCAAATCACAATTTAGAATGACAAGTAATGAACTCTAGTGAAACTGTTTAAATATATAGTTCATCTTTTTCTGACATTGAAGACATTTTCCGACATCTTATTCATCATTTAAAGACATTGTACAGGAATTTGAGATTCTTCGTGTGCAATATGCGACCTGAGGTACTGTCTAATTCTTCAACTAAAATTCTAAATAAATTATTTGCTGCTAGCATATTAATCATACTAACAATCTTTAACCGCTCGGGTGTGCCGTGCGATTGTTTCGCAGCACACCTGAGCAGCCTCCACGACACACCAGCGTGGCACGGCACACCAGCGTGCCGCGGTACATTGGTTGAGAATCACTGATAAAGAGTATGTGTTCGTTAGCATGGATAGATACAACATTGTCCCATTTAAAGTAAATCTCACCCGAAATTAACTTAGGAACTAAAAGAGCTGTACTGTAGGTAGTTATCCGGAAAGTCCTGAAATAGAGTACAAATAAACGTCGAAACGTCTACTTATCAAAATCGTCCTCAACTGTGACTCCCAAGGTGAAACGCAACTACTTGTTCTCACTAAGCACAAAATGTGAGAGCAAATTGAAGTCTAGTGGTTAGCTTACAGTTCAAGTTAAAAATAGATGAAGCAATCACACGTAAGTGTGAACAAAATTGAAAATAATTTCTTGACGTACAGTATTGTAAGCCATGCACTCAATTACGTCAAACCTAGATAGACTCCTCAATCTGCAGGAAGTACAGTAAATGTAGTTGTAGCCCTGGACGATAACAGCATTCAATAACTGTGCTAAATTTCTTTGAGTGGCAACGTTTGATTTTTTTTTAAAGAAAATAATTCTCCTAGTTTGTTTTCTTCTCTTTTAATAAATTTACTAGACACGAAAAAAATACAAAAGAATTGTGTCCGTTTGTTTTGTGTCCCCTGTAAAAATTTAAATTCGATTGTCGCATTTTTAGACGTTGGGACAGTAAATGTGGAAAATAGGTGACTTTCTTTCGAACCGTAGAGACAGGGTACATCAACATAACTTCCTTTTTTCAAAACATTTTGCATTGAAAAAAGGAAGTTATGTTATCGCACCATGTATTACTGAGAAAATGTAAAAAACATCTAGCTCATTGTTTATAATGGCTAGCCCGTCAATGCATGATCATTTTCCAAGTAATTCAGCATTGAAATTTTTACTAAATTTGTCATTACGGGAATTTTGCAAAGCTACATTAACAAGACAAACATTTCATCAGCTGTTGCAGCCCTTGCAGCGGAGTGACAAATAAACTTAGTTAGCAACCTTAAATCTGAACGTTACATGAAAAATTTCCCGAGCAGTGAAGGCAAAAATAAGATCTCTTTCAGTCCAAAATACAAGGGTTATGTATGACCTCCCGTAAAAATGGCAGCGGGCCAGGCTGTCATTTCGAGCTGGCTTGCTAGTAAAGTAACGTTCTGCTTTAAAAATGGTGCAATTTGTTGCACAGTAGCATGGGCAGAATGTTAGCGTATGATTAACTATTTAATCCACGTTTAGAACGTCATGAATGGGATACATAGTTTAATTTTATAGGTAAATTGCACGAGTATACTTTAAATACCATTGCTTTTTGTATTCAGGATTGGTTAGTAGAATTTTTTAATTTCTAATTTTTAATCATAGACACAGTACGAAATTTTTTTTTTCATTTTAGTTTACTTACCACTAATACATAAAAGCAGTTCTAGCACCCTTATTGAGAACTACAACTTCAACTTATGATACACTGAACCTTCTCGGCAGGTCACAACAATCGAGAATCAACGACAGTGTCGCTGAAAATTTTCAATGCCAACAAAATTCATCATTTTTCTGTATACTAAAGCTTAGTTGGATGATTTAAGCAACTTTACTATTACAATATGAAAAAAACGATTCACTATTAGCAATAGTTTGTGTAACTTACATTAGTATTTGAGATCATAACTAATCGCGGCTTGAACACTCATGAAGCCATCATATCTCATGGATCATAATAATCAGTCAGATGACTTCACCTCAGTTTGAATGACATTCAATTGAGAATTGAGAAGTTTATTTTGGCTGCTATAACTGTGATATATGTGAACCAAACTGAATATCAGATGTAATAACTATATACGAAGTCTATCAACGTGAGATTAATGATGCATAATTTCATATGATATAAAACAGTGAATTAAAAAGTTCCACTCGCATGAAAAGTTATTAACAGTTACCGTCGCCATGGGAACTATCAGAAAAGCAAATATCGTTGCCAAAAAGTTACGTTTAAACGTGCACTTGATTATTACAATTTAAAAAGACATGAAAACAAGTGTAATGCAATACTATGTTTCAGTTAATATCAGTAAAGTGACTCGAAGCGAAGCCTAATAAACACAACCGTAAAATTAGATGCTCAAAGAGTGAAGTCACTCTAGGGTCAAACACTGATTCACATAATACAATATTACCTCTACATGCGCCTAAAAATCTTCATTATTAACTTATTTTTAAGACAATAGATGATCCGCGAAATATAAATGTTTTTGTTTACTCCTACTATATATTACAATGACAAAAAAGGGTATAAATCGCAACTGGTTACCGAAATTCCTTCAAACTCTCGTAATTGAAGAGAAAATGTTCATTAATAAATGCCCCGAATTGCTGAATTTCGTCTGATTAAGAAGTGCTTGTTTCTGAAAGGGCATTGGCATAATCCGTCCGATTTTCTTTAAAAAGCAAATGGAATTTTGCCCTTGACATTTTCCGATATCGAGCCTGCTCAGATTTCAGCACAAAAGACCGAGTGCAATATTTTAAATATTTGCAAAACATTTCAACGATGCAAGCAAAGGGCGTTGGTAGATTCAAAGGATAATGCAGCCTTGCTTGTGCCATATCCTGAAAAGTCAACTTTGCTCCGCTGTACATTTACTGTTTGTAGAAGCTCTTGTTAAATGCAGATGCAAAGCTGGAAAACAAGAAAACAAGAGAGAATGTACTCTGTACGGTTTGAAAGTGAGCACTACACACTGAGCATAACACTGCTCGAACAGAGTCCGAGATAATATGAAAACCTGTGCAGTTAAGCTATTAAAAATAATACTCGAATAACTACTTGAAGTTTGAGTTTACTGGAAAAATTACAGTAAAAAAATGCTTAGTGCTGTAGAAAATTCATGATCACGATTATCTTTTATGAAAAGCAGACACTTTCACTTACAGTGGGTTTTCTAGATGGAATGTGTTACAATGGATGCAAAAATTAATGAATTTACTAGTATAGGAAAAGTTTACTTGAGGTCTGCATACAAGGTACAAAAAAGTGAATTCGTCAATTTAAATAGGAAAAATACGTCGCTAGTTTTTTTCAAAAACGGTAAACTCTATTTGTTGTTTTCAACACATGTATAGTGCTTATACTGGGAGAGTATTGAATTGGGAAATAATGATAGGAGTATACCTATACCAGTTAACGACATTACAGTGCTCATAAACAAAAACTCACTTAATGGCTGCCGTATTTCATAAAGTCCTACTCATTCCCCAAAGTCCAAAGTAAATTTGTGAAGGTTAGTTGCATAATATTTATGTACTAAACTTTGCAATGTTCCATTTCTGTGTTTATTGAATTTTGTCATTTTGTGTATTTTAAATTGTCTAACTTTATGTGGTATTGAATTATGTAAGTCTATGTATTTTACTATCTATCATTTTGTGTAATATTAAATTGCGTCCCGATATCACTTCTGAGCTCCGTACAAGTCTGGGTTTAAAATACCAAGACCAAAAAGGTTCTCTAAGGATCAAAAGAATTTAAGATAGCTGAACAATATTATTTACACGCTCATGGTACGGAACATGAGAAATTTTTGTTTAAATATATTTTTCATTCCTGCGTATTGTCTTGTGAGTCATTCTGTTGTGGTTAATTGATAGTTAAATGGAAGCACTTACAAGGCTTGACACTCAACTAAAATTTACAATCTTCAATTAAATTACAAATTTTAAGGAGTCCACTTAAACATTGCCCTAAAAAAATATCCAATAAAAATAATTTGAAACCTCAACTATGCATTTACGTTTCATAAATATGCAGATATACATAAATATACAGATATACATAAATGTGCAGATATACAGATTCAAGAAATGAACATTTACCACTGTCAATATTGCTCTCTAGTTAGATAGAATTTGATATGTCAGTAATTCTTAAAAAACATCCCCCAACACATGTAAAAAATAAATATCCTGTATATACATACATCCCAACTCTATATACGAGTACATCTTTACATAGATGTAGTGTAGATAGATATATTTCAACTGTATGTACAAGTACACATATAAATGTACTGTATATACATACACATGTATTTCAACGAATCGTCGACCACACTTCGCGCTCGGCTCCGTTTAAGACATGGAAAACCGATAGTCAGCCTCGGACAATTTTTTGCCTCCCTAGGAATTTTTTTCCCTCTCCCTAAACGACGAGGGAGAAAAATGGTCGCGAGAATGAGAGACACCGGAAAGCTGTCGTGCAGTTGTCCATTATCGGACGGCGGGCAAGCGTATGAACGTGTGTCCAAATGTACTTTCTCAGTAACAAAGCTTAGCATTGCGTCGCTTTCAGGTTTATTTGGTACGAGCTTTTCTGCTCTTCGAGTACTTTTAAAAGACACCGCTGCCAAATAAGAGATTCAATAAATGATAGCTTGATCATAAAGAGAAGTCATATGCATTTATTGAGCCTGAGCTGATGACTTACATATTCACAAGATTTTAAAACGAATACTAAAGCGTCGGAGGGTTAACTGGGAAGCTATGAAACTGTACTAATATACATATACTAATGAGCCACATGCTATAGGGGGAATTACGATATTAATCATAATTTCCAATCTGGAAAATAATACTCATAATAATACTCAAATAATACTATTTCTTGTTCGCGTGAAGGAAATTTGTTTGGGCAGCAAGTTCATATCTGGCACGGAATTATTATGTTGCTAGCAAGCCATTCATCACTCGCCAACACATCGACCGTCTCTTGATCGAGCGCCTGAAGAAACAGCCCAGCAGAGTAATGATGTTTTTGGGCACTGAATTGGAATGTTTTTAAATGAGAGTTCTGGTATAGGATAAAATTCTAGAGCGATGATTCAGTGTGGACACAAGAACGAATTTTCTCAGTATTTAGCGTTTAGAAAATCCACCTGACCTTGCTCTTTAGGAAATCCTCCTTGTACTTGCCCTTTAGGAAATTCTCCTTGTACTTACCCATTAGGAAATCCTCCTTGTACTTGCCCTTTAGGAAATCCTCCTTGTACTTGCCCTTTAGGAAATCCTCCTTGTACTTGCTCTTTAGGAAATCCTCCTTGTACTTGCCATTTAGGAAATCCTCCTTTTACTTGCCAGATGAGAAATCTTCCTTGTACTTGCTATTTAGGAAATCTATTCTGTATTAGCTATTTAGGAAATCCGTTCTATATATGCCATTTCAAAAATCTATCTGTATATGCCATTTTGATCTATATTTTCATCAGTGTCTCTATCTGTATTTTCATTTCCATTGGTATTTGTTATTCCCGTCTGTATTTCCATTTCCATCAGTATTTCCATACGAGTCTGTATCTGCAGTCTGAAGAAACGCTTCTAGATTAGAATAAAACATTAGAAGTGATCTTTCGCTTCTAATATTTCAAGTGTTTCTAAAATTTCGTTACAGAATCAGCAAAAAGCATCATGGTCAAATTTCTGATATATAAAATATTTTTGCTTGAGGAACAAGATCATCATCGAAATAAAAGACAATAAAAAATTAGTTAGGCTAGATCAATTGAAAGGAATTAAATACTGGAATATATCAGTCTTTTACACAAATATCTATTTCAGAATTATAGCACTATTGATTATGAGTGGGCCTAGTTAATAACACTGTTATTTTCATTATTTTCGGTTATGAGTATACTTCAGAATTTTCTTTTCAATTCGGGAAATATTTTTTTGACAGAAATGTAAGTTCATTCAGGCGAAGATGATTCTCAGTCCACTCGCCAAATGCTGAGTCAGCGCTGCGACTTTGAGCGTGCCAGCAAAAAATCACACACGTATACTAGGTAAGATAAGCATAAAAATTGTCTTTTAGAGTTAAGGTATGACTTTAGTTTGTCTGGCCTCCGGGAAGGTAAATTTCTATCATTGAATTACTTCGGGGGAGCTAAAATTTGCAGACAAAATTACTGTTAGTATAACAAACCTCCTCTGAGTAGATTGAAAGAATAGATGTGAGAATATACATAGAGGGTCAGCCAAAAACATGTATATACACTTCAGGAAAATCACAAGTTCGGTACAGAAGTCTACGGCACACTATGAACGTGACACAGGAGTGAGCAGTACAAGCACAAGATTCTTAAAACAGCTCAGTGGAAATGCTACCTCCCTCGATTATTTCATGCAATTAATGAAGACAATCAGGACCGACGACTCCTGTTTTGCAAGTGGTTTCAACACATACCGTAATAGGCAATAATTAGGACACCGACAGAGTTTTACCTACAGGCTGCAATACGCACCTACAGGCGCGTATTGCAGAAAACAGACTACGCTGCACAAGAAATTGATAACGCATGTGGTGCAATTCCACTGCACACTCTGATCAACCTTGACGTAGCAGTGGTTCCTGTACGCTTGTAAATGTCTGAAACCTAATGGTCACACTCTGAATATCTATACTATCATATAATAAGAGACGCGCCCGTCTGTTCCTGTGTCACACTCTTCTAATCGATGGCTTTGATAGCAACAAGGATAAAGCTTAAGAAATACAAGAAATCATTCTATTGCATTATTTTTCTGTGGCAATTCAATTCCCTTTCACTTGCACTATGGTATCCAGAATACACAATCGGTTTATTTTTACAAATAGAAATTTTCTTTGGACCTTTTTCTGTTGAAATTTATCATGAGGCTTTGATATTTTTAATCGATAATGCAAAAAGAAATTTTTTAAATTAGTTTGATCAGTAACCTGGCTACCACTTAGTATAAGGCCAAAGATTTTGGAAATTCATTTCGTGTCACGCTCTTAAGAATAGATTAACACTGGCGGTCTTGGTTTCAGTTCACTGGTAAATTAATACACTCATTTTTGCTGTACAAGTGCACTATAATAAGTCACTTTTGAAAAAATGAGAGAGATCCAGAGCCTTATATACTCAAGTCCGTATCGTGGATACAGAGTTCGGCGGTATATTGCGACTCAAAAATACTGTATTCTAAATGTTTATTACTGTCACAAGAAAAATAAGTTACCTTTAAAATAAGCTTAAACATGGAAACTCCACTCGAACGAAAAAAAAGACTGAATCGAGAGCGAAAAAGAAGAGCGTGAGAAAGATTATCTCAAGAAAGATTTATAAATATTTTTTGTCATCATTTTCGATGGCACGGGTATACAATTTTGTCAATATCTTCCCAGGTTTCATGGTCATTCTCCAATATAAATAGAAAAGGGCAGTGAGGAAGACCACGTTTCTGGAATTCAGTGGTATTAACAGTGTGGAGTTTCCATGCTGAATTCACGCAACAAATCTCATGCTTTTGCAACAAATTATTAACGGGCATTGCACTAGTTTCATGTAATTGTAGAAGCTCAAGGAAAGTTGCGTTAATGTTGTAATTCCTGAATCAATTCAGTAATCAAATATTTATGTATGCCGTCATTCGCTTGAAGTGTGTATCATTTTATTGGTCATATGACTAAATTTTTCATTCGAGCGAGGCATTCTATAGAATGATTTCTGATCGCTTTTTCAAACATGGAAACAAAAAAGTTGACAAGAACGAAAGGTTCATAATCAGTGGACCACCAGCAGCAGACACAGGTTTAGAACTCATGATGCATGCAGCCAAATGGACAGACGGGATTGTGGCTTCATCTCGCTATGTCGAGGAATTAATGAACGGCCTGGAGATATTAAAGGCCACTCTCTAACGCGTGCAGGATAATAAGGGTTTAGCGAACTGCTTTAGCAAATGCTAGGCAAGATTAACGTTGAGGCTGGGCTGTTTGGTCAATGATGGAATTAGGGTGCACACAAATGAGTAATACTGCTATAGGTATTAATATAATACTATAATTACATCGTAATGATAATAATTACGATATTATTATTATTATTAAAATGTTAACATCATTAATCATAATATTTTATGAATACCATTATCATTAATATTATATATGAGCATTTAGGCCCAGAAGTAGAAACAGATATCAGATACATAGGTATTTCTAGAAACAATTTGTTCAAATTGACTTTGACAGTGTTACATAGATTGCATCTAATTTGCAGTAATTAAATAAAGATCAAAGTCGGAACATAATGAAAAAAGAAAAACAAATCAAGCTACAAGTTCGGAGTTATCGATTATGTAGTTGATACTATTTTTTGGAAGAGAAACATGTTCCACAGGGAGAAAAATACAAAATACGATAAGTTTATGCTCACACTTCATGAGTATAATGTGTACGGGCAGCAACGTACTTTGCAACTGTGGGAAACAAAAAACGCAACATTGGTGAATGCAATTGGATGATACAGTACAAAGTGAGGCAAACTAACCTAACACATTAGTGGAGTTTCACGAAGAAAGCACGATACTCGCCCGTCCGATACACGTTGGTATCTGGAAAAATGAAGCCAAAGACATTACAGTATGATTTACAGACAGTTATGTTGAACAATAATTCATAAGAAAATTTTACTGTTATATTTTAGTAAAACAACGGTATCTATGCTACTACGGAAGTTGGACATTTACATAAAGTGGCATACATTTTCACATTTCATATTATTTCATTTCGAAAGTGGCTTCCTCAAAAATGGCTAAGTATTCAGCTCCAGTCGTCATTTTAAATAAATTCTCCATTCACTGAGCAACAGTCATCGTTTATCATCTCCAAATTCGGGCAGCTCCAAAGCAACAAGCAGGTCCAGAGGACATTCAAGGTAAATTCTTCTTCGACCATCCACGTCAGGGGCCGATTATTCTGTCATTTAATGGAATTGTTAGGCGATTTAACCAAACAATTTCAGTTCGACCTAAAGTCCCTACTGGTAAGAAGTTTGTGGCAAAACAGGACCTACAGACGGTAAATAAATTTTTTAACAAAATCCAAAATCTCACATTAGGCATACTCGTACTGCAAATATGTTAGGATAAAGCTTTGAAACATCTGGTTAATTTTGAACAAACATTTCGAGGGAAAAACTTACAAGCTGCACTTGACACAAATTATCAGGCCGTCAAACAAGGAATTCATGATGGCAGCCTGCATTTTTTGGCTCAGTTTCAAAAAGGACAGATTCTAACGTGTAATTTAGCGATATGAAAAATGGTTTGTTGTACACCAGTCACCAAACAAACATGACAACAGGCACTGAGCCCCAACAAACCCCCTCACTAATCGAGTGCAAGAAGGATCATGGAGAAGTTATGTTCTGGGTAAGGATGGTAGATGGGAGGATTCTTCCCGTGGTTTGGCTAAAAAAATGTTCAACTCTGATGTCTATTTTGGAAAATTCTAAAAATACAGTCTTACATTCAGCTAAGGCTGTGGTTAACAGACGTCAGTACTAGATTCAGCAGGACGACGCCAGCTGCCACGCCACAGCTTCGTGTGTTCAGCTCCTGGAATCCATGTGTGGTGACATTGATTTCACGGCGAACGGACCACCATCGGCTCCCATACTCTCCAGACTTGTCCCCTTTGATTTTTTTTCCGGGCCCAGGGTATGGCACACATTATCACATGTCAACTAAGCACTCTGGCAGAGTTGAAACGTCTTATGGAGGACTTCATAGCCAACGTGAGGAGGATATCAGAAAGATGACAAGCCGCACCAAGGAAAGAGCAGAGCTGTGCAGGGGTCAACTTGGAAGGATTTATGAACATTTGAAGAAATTAACACAAATGTCCAATTAATTGCGTATCATTGCCATCCTTGTTTTTTTTAAATATAGCGATTAAATATATGTTATTAATGTTTTAGCATCACTATCTGTGTATCATACTGCACACATACTGTATGTAATGATCATACTATGTTTTGAAAATAAAAAATTCCGTTTTCGCTCGTTGCATTATTTCGTTTTTATAGAGCTTACAAATGTGTCAGATCATTTTGCAGCACAAAGTACTTTCTGGATCAGAAAAAAGAGAAACACAGCGGACCTGTGTTGGATGAGTTGACTGATTGAGCAATACCTTGAGATAAATTTGAGGTGGCAGTGACAAAAATGAAATCTTAAAATGCTGCTCAGATTGATGGCTACACAGGAAAATGTTCGAAGAGAGTTGTTGAAACTGTTGGCGGCGCAGTGCAACTTTTGTTTTGGCTATAGTGCAACTAGATTTGATTGGCTCCAATTTGTGATTCGATTCACTGACCGTAACGCGCAAAACAACCTTAAAATTTTTCTTTCTAACCTTAAACATTTTCATTGTTCATTTGTGTACTTATGAACAATGTAGCATTTTTCATTTTTTTCGTCTTTTGCTGTGTAAGGCTTTAATACCTAATCCTACCGGCGCTTGGTCTCTTTCACCAGCTGTAGCTTTACGTGCTAGTCATCCTCTCGCTAACTATCCAGGTCACGTGCGCTGCCAGCAACACAAGAAACTTGGGAGGTTTTCATGGCATTGGTCTCACATAAAAGAGACTGAGTGAGCCCATTGAACAATAATCGCGGCGATACAACGGCTCCCTTATCGTGTTCACGAGATTTTGATGGTTTAACCATAGGTCTACAGAAAACTGATGACAAATGTTATTTAAAATCGTTAGCTCCTAGGGAAAATAGATCAAATTGGACTTAATATGAATAGAATTATTTGATAAATTCAAAAATGAATGCAATATGGAATTTTTTGAACGCTTGTTTGATCAGATGAAAGAAAAAGAAATACCTGAAAATATTTTTTGTTAGTTAGCCAGAAGGCTTTCATGTAATAAACGATAAATGAGCTGTACCTCATACCTTACCATAATTTTAGAGCTATAGTATGTGCTTTTGTTGCACAAGAAACTTGAAAGTATGCTGTTGATATTTGCATTCATTTGATGAGCATAGCAACGGAACGAATCTGAATCGCTTCTGCTATTTGCATCATGTTTCGAAGTATCAAACCACTGAAGCAAAATTAAAGCAAAGTAGGTTATGAACTGAACATTTCGAGCGAAAAGTACATTTATGTAATTTTGCGACAACATTACCTGAATGTTTGGAAATGAAAACTCTTGACACTCTCTGGGGCCATTTTGTCGTAACGATTTTTACACTTGAGATACATAACACGAATATTTCAGAGTCAGACATCACTTTATAACGCTGTATATTTCCTTGAAATTTACATGAAGTACCTAAGTCTCAATTCTGGCAGAGAGTAATTCTGCAGCTTTACTGCAGCAAACATCTAGTAAAATTCACGCCTATTTCGCCGGTCTCATAACGACCGCCTTCCCTGAAATTGCCTCCCTCTATTTTTCGGTGACTGCGATGTAAATGAGAATTTTGTCCGTGCCCGAACACCCACCGAATCTCGGATGAAATTTTGTGCCCGAGTGAAAGGCCCTTCGTAGGTCTTCCGTGAATTAAGTGGCTTCTAAAATGTTCTCTTGGGAAATCATCTTCATGAATTATTACGAGTTCCATTACAGTTGCTGGCGACTTGCGGTCAGTAAATTTATGGAAACGTTTGCGTGAAAAACAGCTGCCGGTCAATGAGAAAATTAAATTTAAATTCCAGTGGCATGTTTGTGTTATTGTAGCTTTTCCAATCGTTCCCTAAAACAAAGTTAATGCGTGTGTTAGTGCAATTCTGAGTGATCCAATGAGTTGAGTTTATTTTTAAACATTAATGCTGATCACAATTCAAATGAAATTTCTACAGCATAATTTTTGGAGCAATTTTTTCGCATATCTAGTATAAAGTACCTCTTTGGTGGCTACTAGGATCTTGCAAATACAGTATGCAAAAGCAATTTTATTTTCCTTGAGTAATAAAATACAGCGCTTGCAGCACCGACTTTAAATGAACAGCATTCAATTAAATGGAACCCTCAAACAGTTCTGGCATTCTTCCCTCAAGTGACTGCGTAATATTTTCAAAACTGCTTATTATTTCTAAGATTGCGCAATATTTTTTAAGATTGAAAATATTTGTCAGATTTACCCAAGAATTTAGAAAATTCTGAGATTGAGTTCCATCATAACTCTCATCATCGAAAGTTTTACTTCAAAATTCCGCTTTTGATTAAATGGCCAGAACTGATTATGTATGATAATGGAAGTAATAAGCCACTTCAACTTTCTATCATAGAATATCGTGTGTTAATGTTCGATACATACAAACATAAACTACGGGAGAAAAGTGACAAATTTAATAGAAAATATTCAACCACGCGAAAACGATTTGTCAGTAGGAGCAATAATAAAATCATATGTTTTTCAGATGATGCTCTCAAATATATGTATGCTATACAATAGATAATAAAATTCTTTTTTTTTGCCAATGGTCAGTAAAAACTAAGCATTGAAAACAGGAAAACAAAGCAATGAATGGTGGCTACTGTAAGATAAGACACAACAATCTGATAACGAATGATGCCATTTTGATCTTGAATATTGTCATTGGCATGCTGAATATTGTAATGCTGAATTTTGTCGTTTTGGTGCTAAATACTGCCATGATGAGGCTTAATATTTCCTTTAACTTCTAAAAACTACTTGAACCTTTGGATAATTTCTTGCTGGGGTCAGAACAGCAGTTTTACAGGAATAACCAATTGGCTTTCATCACAAAAAAAGGAAAGTTTTTCAAAAGCTTTGAGTTGTTCTGAAAAAATGCGAAAAGTTCGCTCACCCGCATTTTGTGCAGCGTGGTATCAGGTATAAGATCTGCGCACGAAGTTTAGCCAAGAGGAGAATATTTTTCCTCTGTTGTACAACGAGTGTAAGAGATAAAACTTCGATTACATATTCCTGAAAGTTGTAGCAGCTTTTCCATTGCTTTCACTCATTCCTAAGAACTAGTGAGAGTACAAATCATTGTCTTTATAAGAGCATTTTCTTGGTGTAAGCTCGGCGTCCAAATTATGAGTAAGGGTGTCGCGTTGAAATGAACTTTACAATTCAGATGATGCTAGGCTAAACTAAGTTAAACTATCTATATATTAATACGCTTACGACTATCGTACCTGTGCGTCACACCCTTCATTGTGGTATCTACTATACGGTTGGGGTCGGGTCACGTTACATTACGTTACTTTGGGTTGGGAATTTTATGAATATTTTGGTTTTAGAATTTTTTTCCATTTTTAAATTTTTTAAATTGTTTAAATTTTTTATATTTTTTAAATTGCTTTTTAATGTTTTTAATTTTGTAAATTTTCATGTGCTTTAATTTTTTGAATTTTCCGAATTGTTCAAGTTTTTTGAATATTTTAGTTGTTTTTTAATTTTTTGAATTTTAGGAATTTTATAATTTTTGATATTTTGT
>VCRD01001971.1:85500-100522 GCA_006783055.1 Trinorchestia longiramus
TCCTCAACCATTCACGACATGACCTCCTCAACCATTCACGACATGACCTCCTCAACCATTCACAGTATGAGCTGCAAAACTACTCTACACACGACGCATGACTCATTCTTAACAATCAGTATTCATTCTATTGAGCTTTTTTGCTCAACTTGCACAGCATTACCTGCTCAGCATTGTGAACGCCTCTCTCTTTGTTGTAAAAGTGTTAAAATGACACGAATATTCGAAGAAAGACTCCATGTGCTCGAATTAGAGCCTCGCTCCGTACGCACATTAGCAAAGTTAGGATACTGTAGCTTCTGTTCTCATCTGCTTTAACTTTGTTCCATAGAAGGCACAGCCCTCGGAATGAACAGAGTGAGTTCATTCTCACAAAGTGTTATTTGAGGTAAATGTGCGCCACGTGAGACAAGCTAAAGACCTACTATTGAATTAGTGTACTAAGGAATAATTGTATTTTTTACGTGCGCAAGAGAAAGTCAATTTCATGTTAACTTGAGAAAAAGACTTGTCAAACGCGTGAAAATATGTGCCAAACGTAGAGAAGTTCGTCGCAAATTTACAGTTGTACGTAACCAGTTCAAAAAAGCATGCACCGATTTCACACACATACGTACCAAATGTATACGGTTGCAGATCTAATTCACACAACCACGTACCGAATTAATAGACACACGTACCGAATGCATGACGAGCGTATCAGGTTCATGAAGTATCGTTTTCCCAGGCATCTTAAATGAGTATTTGTTCATGATAATTGTCTCTACGCAGGCATGTGTGAACACTACAATAACAAGGTACGACTAACATGAACAAAAACAGTCCAGATTTACACACAGGTTGCAAACAATCAATATTTCAGCAAAGCAATACATCAAATCAAATAAAGAGCGCTGAATTAATGGAGGTATCACACAATTAATTTTCATCCACCTCATTACAGTGCCAGTGCAATTGCACACGCGCAAGAAACCACATTTAAGTTAATTAGCAATGACTTTAATTACTGCAGGAATAATTACCCTTCCTCTGCCCTTTAAAAAGACAAAGGGAGCTTCCATCTTCTCTTCATTCCCCAGCAGCGGCGTTGTGGCGTCTAGCCACGCCAGTAAACCAATCAGAAGTACGTGTGCTTTGAAAGCGAGCCAATCAGCGTTTGCTTTGTGCCTGTACTAAACCCGTTCGGGCGTGTTGCATACTCCCATGTTTTGTCTACTGGCAGTTATAGTTGAATATTGTCCGCTTCTGTTGAGAAACTCTTGCATTTACTCGAGAGTGTCAATCAAGGTACTGCAGTGCTTCACCTATGTCATTTTCGATTTCATTTTACTTTCCGCTTTCGCTTGAAAGTTAACACTTGAACATACAGTTGCATTTCAGCGACTGTCCTTATAGTTTTACTCACTGCATTGACACAAGCATGACAATCATAGCAGTAACACCAGAAGATTATACATTGCAAATACACTAGCATGTCAGTCATAGCAAAAGAGAAGAAGATTACTCATTCTAGCTACAGATGCTAATTCACTTACAGCAGAAATAATTAGGGGGGATAATTAAATTTCTTTTTATTCCAGGCACGGTTGTGTTTTAATTTTTGCAGCTACAGTTGTCAGTGACTATCGCAGTTACTGCTGCACGTTACTTGCAGCTGTATTCGTTCATCGCTCATCGTACTTAGATTTCTATTTCAAATCTTACAGTGACAGAGTGTCCTCACTACAATAGTGGTGCATGTATAGCACAGTTAGTCATCATCCGGTGACAGTGCAGGTCTTCATCATACATTTAATAATTTGCTCTACACTGCACCATATTGCATCACACTGCACCACACTGCACCACACTGCACCACACTGCACCACACTGCACCACACTGTACCACACTGCACCACACTGCACCACACTGCATCATATTACACTCTCCGAATGAGTAGCGGCATGAAGCCACCACTCAACACTACAAATGCTACTCCTGTTGTCCCTCATTAGCGAGTGCCTCAGACTTGCCACTCCTCGGACACTCACGCCACTCCTGTGCTTCTTTCTACCTGCAGTGAGGCCACTCCCTCTACCAAATACTTTATTTCTATTTGCCATCTCTGAGCACGAGCTGCAATTTTCTTCAACACTTACCCTCAATGAAATGTTATTTGATTAAAATGTTGAACGAGGTTTCCTATTTTTCAAAGAATTTCAATGAGAAACGTGGAATTAATCAATTCTTCTTCGGTTATTCTCCTTTTTCTATCATCATTATTTTTCTTTTTTGTTTTGCAATCAGCAACTTCAGTTATTTTTTATTTGAATTACGACTTTGGGTTGAATTTTACTAAATGGATGAAGTTCTAGAATAGCCGCTAAATTTCCTAAATATTCACCGTATGTGTGCCTTTTACATTTGTTTACCTATGCATGTAAATTTCACCTGTCAGTAACCTGAAACCGATCAAGCTTTGAAAACTTAAAATGAATTTTATGTTGTTACTACATTCGAAAATGTGGGAAGGAGACTCTCTGTGCCAGGCCTCTAATATCCGAGGGGAAATTACCCAGGGAAAAAATCGCTCGTATGGCAACACTGTCGGTCTCGAGAAACCAGGAAAAAATTGAATCCTGATCAGAGAAATTTTTGAGTACATCGTGGATCCGGAAAAATATAATGTGAATCAAATCAGTCTGTGAAGACACATTACAGTCAAGAGAAAGAGAATATTGGAGACCATTTTTTCTTTATTGTATTCTCACTTATACTCAAAGCTTTACGCTTCAGTTCTCTTCTCAATGCTTTCCGTACCAGGTGCTTTAAAAAACCACTATGATTCATTTTTAGCCCTCATATGCCTGAAAAAACTTATTATTTTAAACCCTCATTTACTAGCAAAATTCTACCGACTAATTCCAGTATTTCGCTGCTCTCTTCGTTATCGCTTTTATTTTTTCATTCATTTTTCAACTATTCCCAGCCTTGCAGGAACTTGCTATTCCACTCTTGCATTAATGAATTGAGTTCACTATTCAAATTTCTTCTCGGAATCAGCCACCAGTGCCAAACAACTAAACTAGAGTGCCAGATTGAGCCAATAAGGAACGTCCTCTGTTCATCTTGAAACTTTTTACTGATATTCAAACATTCATGCAATCTGTGCTGAATAAACCATCCATTTTCCTTAGTACTCACACGGTAGAGGTTTTTTTCAATGGGAGGAATGACACTAATATCACTTCAGACTAGGAGTATCAGTATAACGGATGCCGACACTACCTTGCTCACTCCACGGCAAATATTTGCAAAGAGATTGCTAATTTTCTGGCTTTTGTTGTGTTATCTCGTTAACATGATGCTACCTAAAATCAAAATCTTTCAAGTTTTGACATATTCAAAAATCTTTCAGTTGATAGAAGCTTTATAAAACTTAAGTACAGCACATCAGTAATTTGGTTGTTTCAAACACCGCATCAAGATCCGTCACAACTCAATACATTTGTTACATAAATAAATACATTTTGTTCAAGTCTTTATCACAAAGAACATCTCCACACGCCTTCAATCACGCCTAGAGCCACGCTGATCCTTTCTTCACATACTGTTCGTGCGTGGCTTTGTTTTACTTCTCAGTTGTCTACCACAGACTCTACCAACCAACGAAATACAACGAATTATTACTTATTACGAGCCTGTGTTCGTAATTATTTCTGCACTCATGAACTCATATTTCTAGAAGCACTACACTCATCCCTTAGCGTCACACGTGTAATAAAATCCATTACCAGGTCATTAGAAATTGTGTCGTCTATATGATAGTTTCAGTTGCTTGCTAAAATCTTTATCTTCAAACAGTATTCAATCAACATTAAAAAATTTCTGATGAAAATTGTATTCGTTTTAACTGAATCTATGTCTAGTAGAAGACACTGAAAAACAGAATATTTTCTTATTTCCCTGGAAGACCATTCAAATATAACAAAACTAAATGTAGTTTGCAGTGAGTGTAATCGCTTTTTCAATGTTTAACATACGCTACAAACTCAGAGAGAAATACCAGCCTGGAACTTTGTCGAATTTAAAATAAATTCACTTCCAGGAAGTGGTGAAATTAACTCATAAATGTGAACTAATTATTCTAATGAGGAGCAGGCGGATAGATTTACAGATACAAACTTAATGAATGTTAAATTTTACAGTTCACTGGATCACCATTATTAATTTATATTGTTACGAACCAAGGACTACTATAACCAGGACATGCATCGCCATGTAGCTGACTAAGGTAACGGAGGCCAGTTCATCGAGTTCAGTTAACAACCATCTGTCAGTGCGAACATCGTCGTAGTCTGTCCCTCGGTTTGAATCGGACATTGTTGTTTGTTTCGAGGCACATTGCTGCATTTCTAAGTGGATACTGTTTGTTTACAAAGTTTATTGCTAATTATATGTATTAAAAATGCCGAACAAGTGTGGGGTTGTGTGAACAAGTGAAATCCCTCCCAGTCTCTTCAATGTGCCTGCTTCATGTCTGCCATCTCCAAAACCTGCATCTCGCCTGGCAAAAGTGGAAGACCAACAACTGAGGTATTTTCTTCAGAAGGATGAGTTTACTTTATTTGATGCTTTCAAACCTGAACGTAACCTGCAGAAGCAGTACAAGAACTTGATTATTTCAAGATCGAAAGAAATACTTGTGTGTTTGTTCATGACCGACAACTTCAGTGAGTGCAGCCTGTCTGTGATTTTCGAAAACAAGAACACTTTGTGTTCCCCACTAACGTTCAGTGCGTTCAAGAACGGCATTAGTGTACCACTGTTTAAGATACTTCATCCTAACAATGGTTTGAGATCGTATACGCAGTTCGACGAAACTGTGCGCTTGGCAATGAACTATGTATGACATCCCGTTTGACAAAACGTTCCAAAATGTTGTCACCCTTCAAGCTCACACGTCAGCCTATGTCGACACCGAGAAGGAGAAGAAGTTGGTGTTTTTGACGTCTGTTGGAACTTTTATCACAGAAGCAGTTTTCCATGAATGATTATTGTTTTGCTCTTCAATCATACCCGAAGTGTAATTATGAACAGCTCAGAGATTTTTTTGGTGCTGCCATGCAAATGTAAGCTGCAGTACATCACTTCATCTATTGACAAGGACCAGGTGCTGAGAGAAACATTTGACAAAGTCCAGACACTGCAACAGAAGAATGTGTTTCTCTTGGTAGATGAAGTACAGATTCGCCCAACTGTTTCAATTTCTGGTGGGTTGCTGAGTGGCAAGGAACTGTACGAGTCAAGGAAAGTCAGTATTCTGACGACTACTTCACTCACTTAATTTGCTGTCAACCCCTCAGAGAAAGACTAGCAAAGGAATGCAGTCCTTCAGACCTCTGTCAAGAAGGCCCGGTTGGCTGACTAATCGCTGCAATTTGGTAGGTTTTTGCTTCTATGTCTGTTTGTTCATATGCGTGAATGTTTGTATGTTTGGTTGTTTGCATAGGAAAAGGTTTAACTATAATCAAATTGTAAAGTCTAAACTGCAGCAACTCGGTTTTCTATAAAGTGGCCACTAAGCTCATACAATAATACATGTTAAGTCCGGTTAAAATTGGTATTTCAATGCATTACACTGCTTTAAACCATTTAAAATTCGCTGTAAAACCCTATTATCCCTTCTATTGCTTGAAAGAAGTAATTTTTGATCAATTTGTCCGATAGAAAATGTTATGTTACTAAGAATGCAATGGCCTCCGCTACCGTAGTCAGCTACATGACGATGCACGTCTTGGTTATAGTAGTCCTTGTTACGAACCAAATTCATTGAAGCTGCTCACAAAACACTTTCATTTTTATTGTCATTAGATGTCACATGGTCTGAAATAACTGTACGATATCATGGCCACTACAGTGAAAAGTCTCTCGGAATAAAAGAAAGCTGCATAGGAAGCCTCTCAAGGTACTTTTGTAATAGCCAAATAGATAAGATACGAATCGGTATAAAATACAATACTACGTTAAAATTTCACTGTAAACTAAAGTTTCCATTAAAGTCAGTTAGAGTGCTAGCAGTGGCTCAAGCAGCTCCAGTCCCTTTTTATCAGTCATGAAGTAACCGTAACTTCAACAGTTACAAGAAATTTTGGCTCTAACATAATCAGTTACAGCAGTAACAGCTACTTATTTACGGTGGTATACAGAAACCGTTGTTGCAGCAAGTAATGCAAGCAGTTACTGAAAGATACACCGGATGCACCAGAATCCCCGAACATAAGTTTCCTCTAAGAAACCTGTAAGTTTAACATCAAACTTGAGTCTTACCAAATAAGTTTGGGCAGAGAGATAACTTGAAACTAAGATAGCAAGTTAGGCTTGGCCATAACACGGTGATAGCAAGTTGAGATGCTCTGCGAGACCGGCAGGAGTTTGTACATTGCGTAACTTTCGTCAAAGTTCTCATTGTCAATAAGGCTGCCCTCTCCAAGATTTTCGATCTTCAGGAAAATGCAACAGATGAGGAAATGTACAGAGAATTGAAGCGAAATTTTGTCAATAAAAATATTCGAACGAGCTTGTATACGTTTTTTCAGCAATCCAGAATGTATGAGACACATTCTGCGTTCTTCTGTAACATTGAATTGCCTTATAATAAATTCTAGAATTTCTTTGCTTGCATTAGAAACATTCCAAGCTGCTTAGCCCTACCCAAAGATATCTACAAAATGTTAGTTTCTTCAAACTGAAATTGATCAATTTCTCTTTTAAATGAAAGTTGAATTAACGATTTTAGCAAACTGCACATTTCCATCACAATTAGTAAGGAATTCGTGTAGGTGTAGTAAGAGTAAGTCCAACCAGCAGTGTGCTAGTAAGCATGACATGTTCCGAACTTTAGTTAAGAGAAACTCTTTAATTCATATAGCAAAATTGGCACTTCCTCCGGCCGGAAATATTTGCTACTCAAGGAGAAAACTCTCCGCGTTTTAGCGTATTTTAATGAACTTCTGTTTTGAGCATAGTAAACGATCATGCAGCGCACTGAACACAAATTTTAACCTGTAATAAATAATAGGGTGAAAGTTAATATAATTTTGTCTTTTTCCTTTTTCAGATAATATTTAAAACTTTTGAAATTAGCCGCAGGATATGGCAGCTGAAGATGATACTAATAGGCACTGTCAAAATTTAGCAAGACAATGCTCGACCACACATACATTCAACTGATCCCTGATTTAAGGAAACGTCAGAAAAATTAGGCCTGAATATTGAAATTGTTAACCAGCCTCCAAACAGTCCAAACCTGAATGTACTTGACCTCGGCTATTTCAATTCAATCCAATCCCTTCAACATCAAAAAGCATCTCGTACCGTTGATGAATTAATTGAAGCAGTGACAGATAGCTATGAGAAATTACAGAGATCAACATTGAACAATATTTTCCTTACTTTGCAGAAGTGAATGGAACAGATTATTTTGGCTAACGGTGGCAACAATTACAGGCCTCAACATCTGTCGAAAGTACAACTAGAAAGAAAAGGAATTCTTCCAAATTCAACTCAGATCTCAGAAAAGTTGAAGAATAAATTAACAAGTATTCAGTAAATATAGTGGCAAATATGTATCTTCTGTTGATACATTACCAATTTCATGAATTTAATTACAATGTAGAGTTTGTCTTTTGTTATGTATCTTATTAAAAATATTATTCATTGATGTTTATACATTATCAACTTAATGTACTAAATTACAGAATGAAGTTTATATTTTTGTTACAACCAGTAGTTTTGGAGGTATCCTTTCTAAAAGGCTTACAATTGTTTTGGAGCAAGTATTTACGACCAACTTCAACATTGATATAGACCAACTATTTCCGACCGGAAAGAGTATTAAACGAAGAATATTAAAGAGAAAATACACAGCAAGGAGAGAAAGTTTGTATGGTATGGTATGAAATTAAAGAACCGTATCATTGAATAACTTGCCACTTGGCAAGTTTACCCGTTAAACTACTGAAAAATAGAATGAAATTTGGAGTAATCTTACCAGCATGAAGTAGAAGTTCTGTCGTGCATAAGAACGGTTCAACTAACGCAACCCTTCACTGGGACGACATAATCAACAAAGTTAAATTAACTAAAGTTTGTGTCGACAGATTGACAGCGAAGTTATTTGTCAGTATCGCACCAGATAGAATAGTACACAATAATCAAAATACACGAAGAAATATTGTTGATTTTAAAGTCGCGCAAAGAGAAATAGACGCTTAGTTTTTTAAAACCACACCCTTCAGTTTATAATTCACTTCTGTAATTAATATTGATGGGGTATATGGTGCGTATTTCTTGAAGTAAATTAAGTACGAATATGCTTCGAAATAATGCTGGAATTCAAAATCAATAGAAGAAACCCCATAAATGATCGAAACATAAGACTCCATTTTACGTTGTAGATATTTCATGTTACATTGTACAGGCACCTATGCTTCACAAAATTATGGTGCCTTTTGTCACTAAAATGTCGCTGTCGGAAATTCATTCCACGATACCCTTGAGGGAATTCACTGAGAGAAGAAATTCACCTCGACATCAAAAACTGCGGGAGAGAAACACTAGGCAATGAAAGACTACACTTGGAGTTACTGTGAGTATATGAATGACAATTAACACTTTTCCCGGCCCCATTTTTTTCTGAAGAGAGTAATGCTACACAACCACACGCCGCTCATAGGCTGTGAAATGTATAAAAATTCAATAGCTGTGGAACATTTCAATCGTTTATAAATTTTTATCTCGGACCAGTATCATAAAAGTGAAGAGTCGCATATCGTTTCTTCAACGGTAACGCAAGCCAAGTGTTTTTACAACGAGTTTGTAAACCATAATTGTATACTCATTGTTTCATTATAACTGTACTGGTTGAGGAGTACCTTCCTAAACTTAAATTCTCGTTGAAATGTTGTAGATACTCCAAAAGTTAACACACTGAAACATTTGCTTCATCTTCCCTCAAACATTTCAATGTACATTCAGATATCAGGTGACAACTAATCAACGCCAGAACTTATCTCAAGCGCTGAAGTGTACATTCAGATATCAGGTGATAACTGATTCAAGTTGAAACTCACACGAGTATCTGCTCAAATTAACTGCTCCTTGAAATTCCATTCTGCTTGTGGCGGATTTCATATCGTGATAGTAGTTTCAAGTTACCTCACTCCAAAAAAACAAAAATTAGAAACTGCCGTCGATCAATGGACAATTTTTTTCAAACTCATTCTTTCTTTTTTCTGAGCAAAAAACCTTCATCGACGATTTGGAGGGTGAGGTAATTTCAATTCGTAATATTATGCTGGCGTGTAGGTTTACTACGTGAGCTGCACTCCAACTTTTTTGCCCCATTCAACGCAATTACATTTAAGAGACTTTAAGGGTAAAGTTATGTTAAGAACTCGGAACAAAAACAGAAAACAAGCACAAAGAAAATCGTTGCCAGTGCTCACGCATATGCTGTTCTTTGTGCCCAAGGGTGCGGAGAACACGAGAAGTTTTCAAAGTAAGTTTTAATTCCATATTTGAGTTGCAGAGCCAACGTCAGACGCAGAATTCTGGACACTGGAGAGCAAGTTTGAGAGACGTAATCTCGAGCTGAAACGAGGCACATCTGAGCTCTTTCGGACCCTCTGGCGGTAATAAAAAGAACTTCTTGCGTTCTTTAACACATTTTGATTTAATATGAATGACAGAGTTGCTGAAATTGCTTCTTTCGCAGAATGACAATCCTGTGGAAGTAAAGAACCTTCAACTTTTGTTATTTATTTGTCTATGAATTTTAAACGAATTATGAAAAAATAACGACCAGTTTCAACTTGAAAAAGTAAAACGAGTTTTAAAGGTTAAGGTAGTCACACACTACCTTAACACCATTTAAATGCTGGCCAAGATTTAAGAGAAAATTCGTCATGTAGTGCGGTTGATAGCATTAAAAAACACAGTTCTACAGCAGTGATGTTTCTTATTTCTTTGCATGATGTCCGGTTAACAGTTGAATTAATGCACCTAAAATATGAGATTCTGTATCATTTGCATTACAATTATAAAGTTCTCAAGCCAAGAATTTCTAACGAAAACCCGAGCTAGACGACCGTATCTTTCATGATGTCGCTTAGACGACATTAATCTTGCAATTTCGACAATTCTACGGTAAAGCGCACGCCGTTAATGGTTGCGTCCACGCAACCTTCACACTTTTATTTGCCCCATAAAGTGTTGCTTAACGTAAAAAAGGAAAGATTTCATTGATACCGTAGATAATAGATAAAAATGTAGAGTACCTAAATAAAGATAAAGCAGATCATGGGTTGCTGTAATGAATGAAAATTAAATTATCGTATCAATGAAATATCAAAAAAACATTTGAAAAACAGAAAGGCAAGGATTTAATCGCAATCTGTTTGTAAGAACGAGGCTTCTTTTCAATATAGAGGTGTTTGTGAATATGTTTTTCAAATAATTTACTCATTAAATGATGTTTCAGATGTAACATTTTGATATTGGTTTTTCCTTCGACGGCATTGTTAACATTCTACTTCACATTATTTGAACGCGCAAATTTCATTGTATACTGTAATTTATGCGGGCATAATGTTCAGATAATGACGTACAATTAAGATGAAAAAGTCTACTGCTTCATTATAACGACTAATAGTAAAAAACAATGAAATAACATTTTCTATTCTCGTGAAGAAAAGCAACAACAAAATTAATATTTATGTTTGAAGGCCTGCATATATTTACTGAAACAATCATGTTTTGTTGTCATAAAATCATCGCGAAACATGTTTGTCTTAAAGAATATTTGCTGCAGAATTACTTTTTTCAGTATTTTTCCGCTGGTATTGTAGTGCAAATTCTTCCTAAATTTCAGTTTGTGCAAAAAAAATTGAAGGCAGAATTGTAAAGTTCCATCACTTCGAATTTTGAGTGAATCTTTAAAATTCCTAGAAAACATTGCTTCTTTAAAAATATTCTCCTATTTTGGTACACATTTCAAGTGAAGTTTTGAGTTGCTAGTTTCAAAAATATACATCATTTAGAAACTATGAAATTAGAAGAACTAGTTGAGTTTTTCACTTGAAAAGTTAACGCTTGAAGAACCTGCAAGCCATTGTCACTGCTTTAGTAAATAGGATTAAAAAAAGTAATCCATTGAAAACACATTCAATTTCCAAAGTATTTCTTGCTTCAATCATCTCGAGAGTTACGATCAATAATCTTAAATTGTTACATCAGTTCCACACGGTCTCGTCGTGTCAACCTAAACAGCGCCAGGCTTAGTTTACTAACACCAGTTCCTGTAGCTGAGTTCCAAGCCTTGCAAGATTTATGGGCACGAAAAATGCAGAATTTTCCCTGATCCATCGGAAAATATACGAATCTCACGAAAAAATTATGCAGATTAGCAAAGCGAACAAAATTTTAAATGAATAATAGTATCAGAGAATACCTGAAAAATGCATCTTGTTTCTCCAACATGTAGTGTTTTTAATATGATAACCCAAATGATTTAAAAATCAATTTAAAGACTGAACAATTATTTTCAAATCGGGAGTGACGTGAAACAATGAAATTTGATGACCAGGATAAATGTTTAGGAACTAAATGTGGGACAAGGAACATTGTTCAGAAACTAGATTGAAAACCTGTTAGATAAATTTTTAACACCCGGTACATAATTTTCAGTAAAATTCACTAAACTGTTCAACATAGTCGAAGGTTTCTAATTCAGTTTTCGTGTGAAAAGATAATCACATTAGCGTGTTTGAGCTTACTGAGCTGTCCCAGCACATCGATATAACGCCCTTCAATGAAATTCACGTCAGGTTTCGATTTCAGTTGGAGAATTTTGCACATTTTCTACTCAAAATTTTTAGGAAAATGACTTTGGAAATATTTGTGGTGAAAATTTTGTTTTTGTTCTAAACAAATAAATGAGAGCTCCAGTACGAGAAGCGATGGTATAGAATGAAGCATAAAAATAATTTAGCGAGTAATTAACACACAAAATGCTTAATAATTCATCATTTTCACCTGGTTATCTATATGTTCTAATTTTTATTGAACTTTTGATTGCACTAAATTGGTTAAGTGATCATTTTGATTTTCAAGCACAATTTTTATAATGAAGCTATTCAATTGAACAAAGATATAATTAATTTCTACTACGAGGGACGCAAAGTTATAAGAGACACGGAACTCTCTGAAGTGTTGGTGGTCGTGCTATGATATCAAAGTTTGTTTAATTAGTTGAAGGGGAAGTAACAGTACAAAGCTATGAGAGCCGCCTATGCAAAAATAGCCCGTTTCCAAAAGGATTAGTTTTTATGTAAATATTAGTATCTTCTAAGAGGAAAAGACCTCATACTGAAGTTGCAGCCGTGCTGAAACGCGCCAATGTTAAATAACAAATTATTTAGAGGATTTTGAGATTTAGATTTGTTGTTCTGCTGATAACTACAACGCAGAACAAAGCTCTGCCTAGCCACACGATACTCAATTAAAGAGAGATGATGAAAAATTGGTCTACTTCATTCAGGACCCAGCAGAACGTTCACATGGAAGCTAGCAAAGCAAGCAACGAACTTACAATCGCGTCTCGAAGTACAGTTCTCTTTTTTTAACCTGGTTGTACGAGTGGAGTACATATACGTGACTCGAGTGCCAGTGCGTGATTGAAGTGTTTGTGCGCGATTGAAGTGCCTGTGCACGATTGATGCCATAACTTAAGACGATATGGAACTACGGTAGCAAACCATGAATTGACCGCTCCGCTGGTTCCTGTTGCCACATTCTATTTTATTCTTGTCGCTCATCGCTGTGGACGATTTTACATTAAACAAATGCTTGGTGCAAATTCGTTAATGTCCATCGATTTTACCTTCAGGTAAGAACACATAAAAAAGGAAAAAGACCAAGTTCCCTTCAGGATTTTGTTGGCTCAACCTAATTGAATTGTCTGCGTTTTAGAGAGTTCTTTCCTTTTTTCTTAGCTAGGTTTGATGGACCAAATTTCTCGAGCTCAGGTTGCAGGGGAGTCGCATTTGCCGGAGCATTTCCTGGAATTACCAACCGTAAACAAGAATTCCGTCTTTACAGAGTTACCCAATTCGATTTCAAAGTGTGACGAGCCCTTTTTAGCTTCCCTAATGACCTGTATTTCGATAGAAACCATTGCAGTTAAGGGATGCATTTTCGCCTATATTGGACCTGAAAATCAATGAGTAGTGCAATACATTATTGTACGCCAGGTGTTTGTGTTTCATATCAGGGAGTCATAAGCAATGACTTCTCACAAGTACTTGACAAAAGCACAAAACAAATAAAATTCGTAGTCCTAATTCAAGAGGTATAAATTTTGCTTTAATAATCTAGTTAATACTCACATGTGAAAATGTATTATATTTGGTGTACTAAGCACTATTAAGCAATACTTGTCTTTTAAAATGAATTTCATATTACAGGAGAAAGCAGAATGATCTTAGACATTTTTAAGTTAATAAAAGTAAAATAGAATAAAAAATGAAAAATATGGCTGCATTTCAAAATTGTACATAAGAAGCCACTTTATTATATTTCATTTTCATTTTCGTTACGCATCTTTCTCTCTATACTTTAGTTTACTTTTATTAAATCGACAAATATGTCAGAACATTGAGCAACACCTTGTACATTCAAGCCTCGTATGGACTGTAGGATCACTTACTCTTAGTATGACAACCATAAGGTCCGTAGTATGGACTGTAGGATCACTTACTGTTAGTATGGTAACCATAAGGTCCGGAGTATGCACTGTAGGATCACTTACTGTTAGTATGGTAACCATAAGGTCCGGAGTATGCACTGTAGGATCACTTACTGTTAGTATGGTAACCATAAGGTCCGGAGTATGCACTGTAGGATCACTTACTGTTAGTATGGTAACCATAAGGTCCGGAGTATGCACTGTAGGATCACGTAGTGTTGGTATCCAGGATGTCCAGAGTAACGACGTCAGCTCCAAGATACATTTCTTTGTTTAAACTGTTGTTGTTTGAAGTTTTTCTTTTTCTGGTGAAAGAATTCCCATTTTTAAAAATCCCTACACCCATTTTTGTCTCAGTTTAAGTAGGCAAGGAAAGTACTGAAAACATAGTTTTCGATTGAACATACAACTAATCTCGGTTTATGATTTTTCTTCCCCTTTTCGTTACTCATGAATATCTACAGACAATGACGAAAAACAATTTTTGTGATAATTTTCCAGCAATTGGGAGAATAATTTTTAACTTGCACTTTAGTTAAAATTTGTTTTTGGAATGATTGACTTTCTTTGTGGTTCGTAGTAATTTAGAAGCATACGCACAAATTATTCAGTACAGTGGCTCGCTCTACAATCCAATTTTAGTTCAAGAAGCTGAAAATTACAGATCGAAGGTACCGAAAACTCTGTTGAACATATTCCATATAAAAGAATCTCAGATATAGAAATAAACTACAAATTGTACTATTAAATCGACTGTATGCTCAAGCATGAAATTATTAAGAAGTTTTGAAAACGTATTCACAAGAACGGCATCAAGGAGTACTTCAAGTGTGCCTTATCTGAAGCGATCTGAGACTCAATCGAGCAGCTTGAGTCGAGGGTTTTCCGTCGGACGCTGGAGGCATGACAGGGTTTCCCGCTATATTCCTTCCTCCAGGAGTCTGTTAAGCGAAATTGCATTCCCTGCAGGGCTTCAGTCGATTTCTGGAATCCTCGAGTTTCAGGAAATATTTAAAGGTGGGGTGGTTCATTTTTGGATGGCAGTCGCAAGTGGTAAAAAAAGTTTGAGGCAATCCCATGACTTAAAATTTAGTCTATTTTAAAATTTGACGAAGTGAAAATTTACCATGAAATGGATTATTTGATTGATATTTGAGGATTAAGTGATGTCGAAATAGTAAGAAAAAATAAAAACTACCAAGGAATTTCAATCTAAATATGAGAATAGATAAAAG
>VCRD01001972.1:0-23514 GCA_006783055.1 Trinorchestia longiramus
TTCAAGATTTTTTCTGGAGATCTCAAGATTTTTAAGTTCGGGTCAAGTTCGGTGTTGAGATCGGTGTCGAGATTTTCCCGCCGGTCGGTAATTGAACATATTTTAATTCAATAACTTTGATAATTGTTGAGAATTTTACCATGTAATAGGTGAAACTATGATGAATGCGTAAAAATATAGTAAAGAATTAGCACATAATAGTTCAAAAAAATTGAAAGTACTCTATCAGAAACTAGGTGAATGCAAATTATGAAGTTGTAGTGTCACAAACAAGCATTGTAATTCTTTTTAGTATTAAATTAGCCGGGACTGAAAAAATGTAATTAACTTTGGTAATATTCTAGAATATTACGTTACGTTAGCACCTAGTAGAACTAGTCCCATCTGAAGCACTCAATAAGTGATGTTATAGCGTTTAATGCAGCCAGTATTTGCGTTTAACTTGACCATTGGGAAGCTGCCACAACTCCTCCCTCCTGACGTTTAACAAGCTTCCTCTCCTTTCCAACCGGGCATCGACTAATCCTTGCTACTAATCCGATCCTGGCAGATCGAGTCTAGGTCCCTGCCAGCCTCCATCAATTAGAGAAAGAGGTCATTGCACTTTACGAGCAAGTTGTCAACGCAGTTGTCTGTAGAGCCATCCCAGTTTGTCTGGTTTCTCCGCCCAAGCCTGTCTGTCATGGTTGGACCTGAGACACCATAGCCTTCGGCTTCATTGGAACACACAAGCTCCCTCCCTGCAACAAGGACAGAATGGCACGAAGGGAAAGTATTGATAAAATACCAGTTCAAATTTATACCAGCAAAGGGATTTCTTGTTGTCTATAATCCCTGTCTGAGTTTTACACAAGGTTTTATAACATAGAAAAAATTACATTTGAGTCCGGAAATCGAGCAAATCTACATTCAATAACTGTGGCAATTGTTCACATTTCAGTATATAATAAGTGCAATAATGATAAACGCGTAAAAAAATAGCGTGGAATTGGCAACCCGTAAGCAAAACATTGGAAGCACTGTACCAAAAATAAGGTATATACTGCAAATTTTGAAATTACGATACAATAAATGATCAAATTTACACTAAAATGATTTCATGTTATTACTCATTATGATTTCACTTTACACATTCATCATAATCAGAGGAGTAACTTAATTTTTTGTTGTCTATTGTTGTGGTCCGAATTTTATAGCAAGTTTCGCACCATTCTAAGGCATTAATAAAAGAACTATTCGTAATTCTTCTGAATGATAATTACGACAGGAAAAGTTTTTGAATGAAAATACAATATTCGATCAGCTCTAAAAATAACAGAAAGGCAAGTAAAACATAGATTACATACAACTTAATTTTTTCATATAAAAATTATCTATGTACAATAATAGTTTGATGAAATCAATCTTAAGTAAAAACATAGAAATTGATGATACATAATGGTTCAGACAGATGAAAGTGGTTGTTCGAAAATACTGATAAAGTTGAGAATGGACGGATCATTTAAAATACATTTAAATACACAGAAATACCTAAGATAGATTGTAATCTATCCGAATAATACTCAGTTCAGAAAGAGTGTAGTGCGATTGGAAAATCTACGTGTTCGTCCGTCAGAGGTGATGAAGATCATCAAGTCATGCAGTGGCTAACCTCGGTGGCTTGTCAAGCCAATTGCTACACGCAATGTTCTCTGGCGGTGTGGGGATACCCTGTGATATGGTGTCGAATCTGTCAAATCACAGGACACCACGGGCAGTATTTGGAGTATCTAAGATACAAGCTCATTGAAGTAAATATTTGTGGCCAAGAAACGCTGGTTAACTTGGGGAACTGTTCGCACTCGCATATCTCGCCTGGCTGCGTTGTGTAGCTGCGGCTCATCTATTGGCTGAACAAAATTGGGCGAACAGCTGATCTCTTTACTGCATTTGCTTAACTGAAGCGGAAAATATCGTGGCACCTGAAAATATCTGCTGACTTAATACCTAGAAGAAAATATTTATAATGGGAAGAATCAGCATATCACCCGAAGAGAAGAAATTTTAAATAATAAAAGTGACAACAAAATAACTAAACTCTGTAAGTTTTGTTGAAGGTTGGCCTGAATATGAAATGTTCGTTAAGAATATAAGTCTTTCCAATAATTAATTTAAAATTTTCGAACAGTAACTAGTCATGAAAAAATAATCAAAACTGCTCTTCAAAAATGAACGACATGGGTTTCCAAAAGTAAGAAATAAAACATTGGTATTAACTCACGAGTAATTTTTCAGTTTCTGTTATCTAGAAAATTTAACATTTTTACTAGAGCAAGTTATTCCTTATGAGTTCTGCAATATTCTCAGCCACTGACGCTACAGGAGCACAAAACACTAACACTGTAGCTCGACTGGAACTGAACTCTTTACAATCTCTGATATACACATCGTTTTTATTACGAAATCCAAGACTGAAAAAAACTGTATCCGTACATGAATTTGCTGCAAGATTACATTCCGCTGCTGACAATAATAAATATTAACACAATACGAGGCAATATTGAGCAACACAGGAACAGATGTCTTAGAGATTGTGAGATCTCTAAGATTGTGATGATTGAGGCAGTAAGATTGTGGATTGTGTGCACAGTTGAAGCACGTGGATTGTGCGTGTAGGTGGAGTACGTGGATTGTGGATTGTGTGCACAGCTGAAGCATGTGGATTGTAGTCTATGCCTGAAAACTGATGCGTTCAATTCTTTGGAGAAAAATAACACGTAAAAACTTTTAAAAATCAACGTTCAGCATCAGAATCTTTTGGAAAAGGGGAAAAAATACATTACCTGCAAAATATTTAAAACTTCAACATTACTCGTACAGAAGTTTCCGCACGCTTTCTGAATCACTAAGAAACTTTGATGTTATTTTGAAGTTATTCGTAATATTAAAGCAGAATAACAATATTTCAAAAGTTCCAGTAAATGTGCAGAACAAAGTGTGTGTAAAACTCTATTTGACGCTAGAGAGTTGATAAAACCATTTGACTGGCCAGAATGATTGTAAATGTGGAAAAAATTCTTTTACGAACAATAATTTAGAAAATTGATAACATTGAATGTTTGTACAAGCTGAATTGGTCAACTTTCCCGAGCATTGAATGATAGAATTGATGAACCTCAACGTTTAAAAAAGTTGAATTGGTCAATTGTAATGAACACTGAATGACAACACTCATTGAACTGAGTGTTTAGACGATATCCTTAGCGTGACGAGTCTGAGAATAAACACTGTTCGATAAACCAATTCAGATGATTGGTAAATTACTGAATAAGTTGGAAAGTAGAAAGAAAAGAAAAACAAATTACCCAAGAACTTTAACAAGAAGAAAATATAAATTGATTTAATGTACTTATCATTGAGCAACCACCCTCATAACGCTATCTAAGAGCGCATGCATCAGGGCGCGAACTAAACATCTCCAAAGGTCGAGTTCCAACCTAAAGTCTTTGTAAAAAAATCGCTTAGATCATTCTAGACTCTAGAGAACTGAATATTTATTTTAGACACTATGCAACAATAGTTTACTAGCTTACCTTACGAACAATAATACAATACAATTCCTTAATCTATTTTCAGTTTCAATTTCGTTTTAACGAAGACACATTATTAATAGAAATGCTGGGAAAATAACTACCTTATAATTGGCACATTGTTTCTAGCGTAAATCGATATCTATCAAATCATGGCATTGAAATCGCAAATTGTACGACTGAAGAAGATTCATTTACTTCTGCAATTTTACCTACGATTCAGCAGTTCAGCGTTCAGCCTGTCTCAGGAACACAACTGGCCACACAAAGAATACTCACATAGGTGCACTTCATAATACTGATCTGCTCACAGGGTACCACGGGCAGTATTTTGAGTATCTAGGATACAGGCTCATTGAAGTAAATACTAGTACGACTGAAGATCTGTCGGGCATCACAGCAGTATTCTGTGTATCTAGGATACAGGCTCATTAAAGTCAATATTTAACCCTTTAGCGACCAATTTGTTTTTCTAGTTTCTACATTTAAGCTCACAAAGACCGTCTGTACACTGATGCAATGAAGCACGCTGAGAGCCAGGCAGTCAAAAGAACGACGCTGTAACATGCCGAAGCGTTCAAACCTAGTAGCAACCTCATATTGCTCACTGTTTAATTATTAGAACAATTCTCCCAAAGACCGTGAAAGGCGACCGAATAGTCCACTTGGTCGCTAAAGGGTTAAATTAGAGATTATGAGTGCTACGTCGGATCTGTTCAATTTAATTTCAGTCTGACCAATAGGGGCGCAGTGAGACCAGCGGTCTGGGAGAAAATGTTTATGACGTAACGCGGAATCTACAACAGCTTTGGCGTCCTGAGAAACGAAGATGTCGATACGTTGCACGGTTGGGAGTTACGCTTATACTTCCTCAATGTAACTGCACTTACATCATGGTGTACACAGTACCTTAGTTATAGTGTACGACCTTAGATGGAGTCTACAGTACATAGTCGGGTGCTAGCGCAGGCATGAAGATGACGAATACATGAGGTATTATATACTCTTCGGTTTACACGCAATATGACCTGTGATTACTAAATCTGAATGTACAAATAGAACAACTATTTTCTAAACCTAATTTATTGTAGTGAAACATTTAATCCTATATAGGAAAACACGGAAAGCACGCTTTCGTGCAGGTCTTTCGTAAAATTTGTTTAAAAAATAAAGAAAGTGCCAACAACCGTTTAGAAAGCGCACGAGAAAAATGTTTTGCCATGCTTTCATATTGGCGTGCTAACGAAATATTATTTTTATTAGCTTGGTAAGTTCACTGACTGCATTATAAAGCCCATAACAAATACATATTACAAAATGAAATATAAAAAATCTTGTACAATTCAATGCAGAGACTCTCAAGTTTCTCACAAATAAAAATAACTTAAACCACTACCTAAAGTCTTAAATGTACCTAAAACAATAGCGATTACTTGAAATGTAACAAGTTAACAGTATTCAATGTACAACACACATACACTCCTTATATCTAAGATGTATTAAAATATTCCCTGAAGATTAGGTGAGCACATACAGCTGCACCACATAGTTAATGTAGATGATAACACGGACTGAACAAGTTTCTTAACAAGTCAGAACAAATTCCGACTTTTTGCCCACCTCTCATAGTACATGAATATCTTAATCAATAGCGAGACACTGAATATTTGCACCGGGGAAAAATGCATTGTAAGTTATGCTAAAATTCCCTAAAAATGCGTCAACGTCAGGTCTGGTATCCAGTCAAGAAAATAACGCAAAGGAAAAGAAAAAGCTCTCAATTTAAACAAACTTTTTGACTAAGTCTTCCTTCCAGCCACATCGCATCAAATCCAAGGTCAGCGGACAATGTTGGAGTAAGAAGTTAATGTTGGAGTAAGAAGTTAATGTAGAAGCAAGAAGTTAATGTTGGAGTAAGAAGTTAATGTTAGAGTAAGAAGCTGAAATTAAAATACAAGCTGTAATACGATGCAAAAACTTCTCATGCTTGAGCACAACTGACCATACTGCAGAGAATGGTGGCGGTCTATCAATTGATGAATAAATGATTTTCATACCTTCGGTGCACTCTAAAGCTTTTCATTAGCAACCTCAACGAATAAATAATCACATATTTTGTAAATAAAATAATTCTAACTATTATACTCCAGATTTAACCATTTGTAAATAGAAAGCAATATTGCAGATGGTTTGCATCGAGCTATACACAAATTGAGAGGTTGGAAAGGCTGACTGTGTAGTACGGAAGCACAAGACACAAACTTTGTTGACTACACATTTTCAGATTACAGTCGCTGGTAGTCAAGGAAGAGACAACAAATAGACGAAATCTGTAACATTCAAAAAGTTTTACACTGACCCAAATAGATAACAGCTAGAAACAATTCTTGTTTCAGACAAGACTAAGATAGCGGTTCGAAAATCGCCAGTAGTGCTTTCATTTGCGAATAACAAGCAAAAGCCATATCGTACTCTTAAACCGGGGCATTAACTTCAATAAATTCTAATGCACAATAATATTTATTGGTGTATCCGATGATCAATTGTTAGAACAACACTCGATACAAAAAGGTGAACTGAGCATACGACAGGGGTTGTAAGTCGTGGGTAACTTACAGTAAAATACGTCACTTAATTCCGTAAACGCAGCAATGAGCACTGCTGTAGCCAGGATACATTAACGCTGCTGACGAGAACAGACCTCCTCATTTTATTTCCACTAGGGATTCAGAAGTGGAGAGATGGGAATCTTCCATCTCACATTGTCTTTCTTTTAAATAATGATGATGAACTAATGTCGCTGGTTATCTCGCTGCGATAACCGTACGCAAGTCTACGAAAAACCGAACTCGACAAAAACGCCATCTCGAAATTCGATGTTATATATAAAATACAGCCTTAAATTAGAGTGACGTTAATAACAGTAATATTAACGTTAATGATAATAACGATGAAAATAATTATTACAATTATAAATAAAAACGGTCGTAAATAACAGTAATAACATGAGTGATCAATAATGCAAGAAGTTATGAGAAACGACGTCGGCAGCACAACGACATCCGCGTGTTTCAAAGGAGACAAAACACAAAGTCCCTGAGTTGCTTTCCATGACACAAAGCCAGAAACTATTAGCAGTTCTATGGAACTTATTAAAGGCTGAACTGTTATTAATACACAGCAAAGAAAGCCACTCGCAACCTTAGCATTTTAGTATTTACAAAGGCTTATGCATTATAAGTTTTTTAAAACAAAAACGACCGTTTCAACCGGAAAGACAATTTTCAGTATCTGGAAAAATGAAATGCATTATAAGTAATCGGTAAAATAAACAAGGAAACATTTCGGTACAAAAAATACTGTAATTATTTGCAGGGGGTAAACGGATTGCGTATCGTTTAAAACCAGTTTGTCTCATTAAGCGAATAAAATTTTTAATACGCAGATCTTAGAGTACTAGATGCAGTAGCGATTTTTTTGACATTTTTTAATTTAACAGGAAGATGGCATTTCTGTGCGTGAGTGTGCACAACAGAGTGAGAAGGATTAGAAAGAGGGTGGTCAGTACGAAAACTCATTCCAGCTTTCTAGTTAATAAAATACTAAGGCTACAAATGACTTTTATTGCTCTTCTTTTTCTGGTAAAATTGTGCGAAATGCAAAACATTAATATGCCTCATTATATATTTACTTGGGCTTCTACACACATTTCTGGGAGTTCAACATAAATTACTGGATGGCCGACTGGTGAGGGTACCCGCCTGCTATGCGGAAGGCCCAAGTTCGTTCCCCGAAACTGTCACGGTCTGTTTGTGCCCTACCATTGACAGCTAGAAGAATATGTCCAAGAGCTGTTATACTGAACGCTTGGCGTAAGCCACACCTCAACCACGCTCATTGACATGCCCCTACGAGCCTCTACTTGAAGTTGCAGCGCAGAGGACGGGAATCTCGCTTGAATCACCACTTCTTCTCTTAAGACCTTATCGCTAAGCACCGTCACTGCTCATAAGATGTTAGTATTAAGAATTTAAAACCCATTGTATATGTATTGTATACTCTATTGAAAATAAAGTCCGTTTACTAATTTTTTTACTGTATGGGTTCTCTGAGTTGAATACGATTTCAACAGAAATGATTAAGGGTTAAGCAGAAATGATTGGGGAGTTAAAACAGAAATGATTAGAAGCTTAACAGGAATGATTAGGGGTTCAATATATATTATTGAGGTTGAAAAGAAAATGATTGAGGTTTAAACATGAGTTACTTTGCCTCTTATCATTTTTTGTGATGAGTAATTTGTGAACACCGAAACAATCACCCTTGCAACTCTCTGCCCTCGACTGGAACGATTTCCACTGAAGCAAGTTTTACAACCAGCACCTGACAACCTAGAGGCACTCTACTTCACACATCTAGTCCACCTAGCACTAGCTAGGAACAGCCAGTGCTAGGAACAGCTAGTGTTAGTCCACGTAGTACTAGGAAGAACAAGTGCTAATCCACCTAGGGCTAGGAACAGCTAGTGCTGGTCTAGGTAGTGCTAGGAACAGCTGAGAAAGAAAGTTATTGTTCTGATGAAATTGCAGGTGATGCAACAATTGAGATAGCTGAAGAACTTAGTTGAGCTTTGGAATGAACTTTCATATCTTGAACTTCTTTTCATATCTTGAAGTGCAGAATATTGCGATAGCTTTCATACACAAACGACGTCCTATGTGAGATTTATTACCTGTATAATTCTCCTTCATCAGACCTCTCTACGGCCACTACAACAGGATACACGGTAAGATGTGATATGCCAGACGTAAAATGAAATTAGTCCCGTTTATGACTACGATCAGGTGATCAATACTGGTACTATACAATCTTTCTATCCTACAGTAACAATCATTGTTCCTATGATTGAAAACTACAATTTGTTATCAACACAACTCAATGAAATAACTTGAATAACGCTGAAACTTCTTTGTCGTACGTACTGCAAACTGTGGAGTACAAAAATATTAAATTTTTGTTGTCCCAATATTTTTCAGACACAAGTTCTTGTATTGTTTCGCCCTCTTAAAAAAAATCACAGAGGCTGAAATGCTAAAACGAAACATTCAGTCGAAGTTTCTATCATGGAAAACGAAGATGCGATGGAAAAAAGAATTCGATGAATCGTGCAGAAAAATGTGAGTAATAATGACAGCGAATGATTGTCATGGCGTGTACGCACACGACAAACTACCATGGCACTTCAACTCATGGGGCAACTTTTTTTACGGCATGGGGGAGTTTTTTTACAGCATGGGGGAACTTTTTCACGGCATGGAAGGCGGAGGAGGCTGGGCAGACTCGAGGTACTGGAAGGGTACGTGCACAGAGATGCCCTGATACTCGACCCTGACGTGGCCACGCCGGTGACTGGCACCAGCCACCACCACCTGGTCCCCCTTCACCAACACCACCTCGCTGCTCCCGTCCTCTGCAAGCCAAACAACTCAATTAACACGTTGACTCCGATTGCCTGATTGGTGTAAAACTTCACTTTGTACCCATAGTCACTAGAAGGATCTGAAAAAATTAAAGAACCTAACCAAAGTGGTACACATATGTACCACTTCGGAGTCAACGTGTTAAGAACGAGAACAGATGATAAGACTCGTTTTATGATGTAATACATGAAAATAAATTGTGTGGCACTGAGGGAAAAAAGGAAGAATAAAGATATAAGTGATCGTGTTTGAATAGGAGTGCACTGAAATGGCACATCTGCTGCCACCCCGAACACGAAACAGGCAAACAAAATATGAATAAATTATTCATCTTAACTCAGGAGGCGTAAATAGCTCGTTATTTTAGTGTAGGCTTCCATAGAGGAGCTTGGGAATCCTACTTATTTTGAAGGAGCAGTAAACATTTATGATGAATGAAGGCCCTTCCTCCACGGCCTAAACTGTATGTGAGCGTGGGGGGAGGAGGGGGAGGGGAAGAAGACGGGATTCTGAACCTAAGAGAACCCTCATTAAGTAATTAATTAATTAATTAATTAATTAATTGCATGTGGAATAAAAAGACATTTGACAATATAATGGCCCTCACAGAATGAGGAATAACGACCACGCAATGTCTGCAGCTTCAGTGGAAACAAAAAGTACAAGTTATCTCTTAACAATAAAACACTACATGATCTCAACGATGAGCACTCACACATGCCATAAGATTTTCTTATTGCCTCAGTGTGATACCCATTAAACTATTTTAAAGGCTACTGAAATATCAGAAATAATTGGTTCTCGTGTTAGAGAATTGAGTGTCAAATACTCAGCTCGTTTATCTATGAAAATTTTATTCACGAATTTATCAAGCCCACAATAAAATTAAATTAAATTCAACACAAGGTATACGATAATTTTATAAGTCGGGGTATTTGGATGACATTGATTCGGTAGATACAGTTTTTGAACGAAGTTTGTGTGACGAGTAGACACCATTTTTTTCGACACAATGGCACACCGAGTTGAAGATCTCATTTTTTCCTCTTCCAGCTTAAAAGTCTTTGAAATACATACATCAAGTGCGTCAACCCCCTGCCCCCACACACAGAGACACACTACAGCTGCTCTCATGCCTGTACATGTGGAGTAAGAAAACTGTGCAGGACTTGGAGCTTCAGTATAAGGAATGGGTACATTTTTAGCCCACAATTTGATACGCAGGGAACACTGGGTGGCTGCTACGTATTTGCTTACACTAATAGTATCAAAATATTCCACACAATGGCCCAGGTTGTCTACGGTCGAGGGTGTATCCTGCCAGCAGCACGACTAGTGCAAGGGTTCGAGGTACATTGGCTGCGCAAACGCATTTTAAAATATGCTGGAAATGTCCTACACCGAGCGTACATTAGTGTACCTCATACTGAGGGCATCAAGGTCAACCTCACACTGTGTCTGGGTACTTTTTACCCCAAGAAAACATAAGTAGCAAGCGTACATGTATTGTACATCTCATTCAGTATTTCAGTAAGTATCATTGACGTAGTACAGGCATCAAACTTGAAATATGCATGAGTGTATTAAACGAGTTAAGTATGTCCAACTGTAGGTTTCTGGGAGCGTTTACTCAAACCCCACAACTACCTGGGCATATGTAGGGATGCAATGAGTAGAATGGGTAATACATTATTACATAAGTTAGAAAACTGTTTCTGATTCAGCTTCGCGTGATGGTTCTTGAATGGACTTTGAAGAGGCAGTCAGAGAACAAATGTTAGCACTATTACAGACGAAACGAACTGTGTTTTTCCTGTCACCGTTGCTGAAACGGGAAGACAGGGTAGGGATGATGAAAATACTCTTGACTTATTTTCTTGCTAGCTAAATAGTTCAACGACTATCGTACTAGTAATACAACTGGCGCCTGTAACAGTCTTACGAGGAAGCTAACACCAGTGGTGCTTAATTAGCTGACCGCAGTCCGAATCCGGACCGCCGAGTGCAACTGTTTGGACACGAGTAGCTTCTCTTGAAAGAAAATTGTCATCAAAAGCATATTATAAAGTGAGTATTACAATAATATAACATAATTTAGGAACAAATTTTGTGAATTAAAATGTGTGTACATGTAATTTGAAATAAATTGTGTGCCTATACCAGATTCATACACCCACATACATATTAAGCTAAGACTATCGTCCAGGCCTTTAACACGTAGGAAACTGTGTTGCTGGAACTTTTCAAACAGTTGAGTACCTGTGACCTACAACTTAAAAATAAATGTGTTGACGGTTTTTGAGATATTATATAGGGGTTATCATTTAGTGATGTTGATATATGAGATCTGACACACAATATAGTTCATAAGTAAGACGAGTCTCCAATGAAGGTAACCCATTTGTCTCACACGAGGTGCGTGAGTGGGGGTAGCCCCATATGTCTCACACGAGGTACGTGAGTGGGGGTAGCCCCATATGTCTCACACGAGGTGCGTGAGTGGGGGTAGCCCCATATGTCTCACACGAGGTACGTGAGGCAACACACCTGGATAAGCCATCTTCATGACACGTGTCTGAGGATATCCGAGCTTCTGATTGCCGGCGATGGTGTACGAACGGCTGGGGGGCACAGGAGGGGGCCGCTCCTGGGGGAGACAGGGAGGAAATCTAGATTAAAATGGGGCTGGTGTGCAGTGAAAATATAGATTTAAAGGCGTGCTAAAGATGTAGTAAAAATCTGGATTAAAGGGGTGGTGGAGTTGCAATGAACGTCGCAACTAGAAGTTTTGAAGGTACAGAGAAAATTTTAATTTAAAAAGCACTTAAACGGTTTTCAACTAGAACAATTACTCATTGTGCTGCCATTCCGAAGGCTGGTGATATTGAAAAAAACGTTTTAAGAAACACTGCGAATTTTGCATGAAATAAAAGTCCTCCAATTAATTCAAAAATGAATGAATTGAAGAATACCATGAACTGAAATTAATTCACAAATTAATTAAGCATATAACCAGAAAATCATGGAGCTACTCTCAAAACAAGTAGTTTGAGCGATGAGAAATCTACAAGGCACATGAGCAGAAATGAAAACAACACCTGAGAAAGTCTGCTAAGGAAAGTTTTCGCTTCTTTGTGTGATAAAAATTTGATGACAGAAAAATTGTCACGAAAAATTATTTATAGTTTGTGAAGTATAACTAACGACAAAAAGGCAACTTAATTCTGCATACAAATTTGTTTAATGCAAAAATTTTGAAACACTCCTGCAAAAAAAATTTGATACTGAAAAATAAACTTAAACTTTGAGAGTCGTCGAAATACGATTTTAGCTTGTGAATATTAGGATCTAATGAAGCTTTCATAGTAAAATCTACTCAAAACGACAGCATTCTGCACCTTTGTCTCAAACCAGGCTGAACTATTATGTTCTCTACTATTTCCCCTCATCAAAGCCACCTGTCATGTTAAACGCAGTGGACACTATGATACATCCCCTACATAAGTCCAGCCTACAGCCCCACTCACTCAGTCCAGCCTACAGCCCCACCCACCCAATCCAGCCTACAGCCCCACTCACTCAGTCCAGCCTACACAGCTCCTTACCCAGTCCTGCCTACAGCCTCACTCACCAAGTCCACCCTACAGCCCCACTCACCCAGTTCAGCCTACAGCTCCACTCACCCAGTCCAGCCTACAGCTCCACTAACCAAGTCCAGTCTACAGTCCCACTCACCAAGTCCACCCTACAGCCCCACTCACCAAGTCCACCCTACAGCCCCACTCACCAAGTCCAGCCCGAAGAGGTCACAGGTTTGTTTGATGGTCTTATGATCACAGCGGTCGAGCACATCAGGCGGCGGGGTGCAGGTGATGGGTTGTGGGCGTGGCCTCACAGTTTTGTTGCGCGTGCGCAGCTCGAGGTTGCGACGCAGAGTGGGCCACCGCCGCCGTGTGTGCCACCCACGCCACACAGCCTGGATGAGTGTGGCGCTTCTGTGGCGGGTCTCTATGCGCTGCATCTCCAGCTGCTGGCGTGCGCCCTCGCTGCATGAACGTCAGGAATTATTTAATATAACTTTACCATGTACAGGGTACGGCAACAATTTTTTTTTGCCTTTCCAAAAGTTAGGAAAAACGAAGTTATGTTCCCACACCCTGTACTTCTAATTCGCTAGTTACTACTAATTGACTAATTACTATCTTATTAAATTACTACTATTTATCATGCTGAGTCACTAATTTATTATTCATTACATAATATGAAGGGTGGATAGCACTAGTGGACTACTTGCATTTTTTCCCACGGGAAAAAATGCAAGTAGTCCACTAGTGCTGTCCACCCTACATATAGTAAACTACTGGATCGTAATCGCCTCTGTCAGCACTGTGTTAGCGACAGCACGGGAGTGGACTACTTGCATTTTTTCCCGTGGAAAATATATCATATTTACCACGGGAAAAAATGCAAGTAGTCCACTAGTGCTGTCCACCCTTCATATTTACTTCCTATTTCCCACGTAGGACCAATAGGAGAGATGGATGAATGAATGCGAGAGGGAAGGATATTAACAAGTTTGGTTCTGTTAACATGAATTACCAGAACACGTTTTAATGTTTGCATTTCCAGCGCTCGAGAATTGGTTGTTTTGTTAATAAAAGCCTACATAAATAATCAGTTGAGCAAATAGATTGAAAATTTTACTATTCTTTTTCAGATAGTGGTGGGCTACGTTAACTAAAGTAGAGAGAAAATGTTTAAATAGAAGAAAACAAGACTTATGGTGAACTGGGAAAGAATATATAACTGAGATCGTGACAGCTTGTGCTTCCTAGAGTACCAGGTAAACTGACCAGGAAAAGTTAATAAAACATATTGCTTCAAAAGAAGATAAAATTATAAGAAAATTGAAGTGACACACACTGAATGAATTCGAGCTAACACTTGTAATGAGCTACATTAGACCTAAAATAAGAGAAGCATCTCGTGGATCATGAGCTACATTAGGCCTAAAATATGAGAAGCATCTCGTGGATCATGAGCTACATTAGGCCTAAAATATGAGAAGCATCTCGTGGATCATGAGCTACATTAGGCCTAAAATATGAGAAGCATCTCGTGGATTATGAGCTACATTAGGCCTAAAATATGAGAAGCATCTCGTGGATCATGAGCTACATTAGGCCTGAAATAAGAGAATCATCTTATGAAGACAATACGATGATAATATCGCACTGGAACTGCACCAAAGACACAGCGGCAGGTGAATTTTCCCTCCATTTTGGTTGCAATTGAGTGAACATTCGGGATTATTTCTTCTGAAGAAGAGCCTCTCTGGCCTCTTCCGAACTCTGAGAGGCTCACCATTGACGGCTGGTAATTGTTAGGTATGCAGCTCATTCGTTCATTAATCTCAGAAAAAGTTATTTGTTGTGCTTCATGAATTACTAGACAAGTTAACTTATGCGCGAAGTTACAAATATAAACTAGAGATAATATGTGTAGAATATTCAGCATATGATATGTAAGTCCCTACGAAATCTCCCCTCAATAAAAATGAGCGACTTCACACAGACACCTCTCAGTAATGACTATCAACACCTCTCATTACAACTCTGTCATGCTACACTCACAATACACCTCATTTATGCTTCACTCAAAACACACCAGTCATGCTACACTCACAATACGTACACCTCAGTTATGCTACACTCACACACCAGTCATGCTACACTCGCAACACATCAGTCATGCTACACTCCCAAACCTCAAGAAAATATGGCGTTTGCCCAGAGCCCAGTTGATGGTGTTCATGGTGGCGGACTTGCTGGAGTCATCAATGTTGCGGAGGAAGAACTCGAGGATCATCTTGCAGTCTTCGATGGTTTTCTCGTCAGTCCTCCTCAGCCTCTTGGAAGGAGCCAGCAGGCGGTAGCGGAACACAAAGCTACGGAACCTCATACGATGTGGGTAGCCGCCCGCCATTAAATTTACAGTCTCCAGAACCTGTGATATTAATACGTGTATGAGATGATAGATCAGTTTTACATGCGTTCAAAACTTGGCATGTTTATTTAATGGATATGCGTCAATTCCTTTAAAATTTATGCATAATAAATTCTGTAAGCCGTATAATTCCAAGGTTATAACTAAACCCGGAGTAGAACTCTCAAATACATAGAATAAAACCCATGAGTAATTCCTCTAGCAAAGTATACGTTGCACCAGTTACCCTATATTAAGTGCATACGGCATCAGTTACCCAATATTAAGTGTACACGGCACCAGTCATCCTCAAAAAAAAATGATAACGGCCCTAGTTAGTCTTGCATTGAGGAGACCATCAACTACTCTATACCACTTTACTTTTTACACTCTCTTTCAATTTAACACATGACTAGGTAAACCCATTGGACTCCACACACTACCAGCTCCCCTCTATTACTGAATTAGTGGGACCATACACATTCCCAGTTATCCCCATTTCCTTGTACGTGACTTCATCACACCACTAGCTACCCCTATTACCCTATCACTGACCTGTAGTGCATCTCTAGCTCACACTACATTATGAAATCTAGCTACCGAAACATATCCCCTTTTAGCACGGGAACACAGGCTTCATAAGGTGCTGCAGCAGCATGGGGTATCAGTGATACAGAAGACAGCACTGAGGGAAATACTACATTTCTGTCTCCTGCGTGTAGGGGTCCGGAACCGCATGACACCATGGAACCATTACTGGATTTCCATCTCCGAAACCTCTACATCTGCACGCAATCCCTGCCTGAATAATTAGTGACCCCTCACGCTCTTAGACCGTCACCTGCAGGGCGCGAATCTGCTTGATGACGGTGGCGCGGTCAAAGATGCCGGGCGTCTCCGTGGAGTTTGCGCGGATGCAGCGTATGAAGTGAGGCTTGGCGTGCACGAGGGTGCGTAGCAGGTTGTCCAGGCGGGTGTGGAAGTCCTGAGTGAGGGTTGAGACAGGTTCGTCTCCGTTTTGTCTGGTTCAAAAGAGGATTAATTAATAAATGGAGATAGGCTAGTCTTCGCTTTGTCTGCGGGTGTTACAAAAAAGGAATAATTAAAAAATAGAGATACGCTATTCCCCATTTAGTCTGCAAGTTATACAAAAAACGTATTGATTAAAAATGGAGATTTACTCGTCCCGGTTCGTTACAAACGAAACGGCATTTATTAAAATAATATAATTTTCGTGAAAAAAATATATTCTTGCATTTAGAAGTGAGACCATTAATAGATAAGACATGTACACCACTATTTGGAACAAACTATGTTTCAGATACAGCTCTAGCCGATAGGTACGATTTTATGAAAGGCTCCTATTTAAAAAAAAAATACTCGTTCTGCATGACATTAATTTCAGCGAGGGCAGTAATTTTTAAAATAGAAAACTAGTTTTTAAGAGAAAACATTCTCGTAATGGATGGTTCTCGTTATCAAGAGACGAGACTCGTTCTCAAGAGACGGGACTCGTTCTCAAGAGACGGGACTCGTTCTCAAGAGACGGGACTCGTTCTCAAGAGACGGGACTCGTTCTCAAGAGACGGGACTCGTTCTCAAGAGACGGGACTCGTGCTCAAGAGACGGGACTCGTTCTCAAGAGACGGAACTCGTTCTCAAGAGACGGAACTTGTTCTCAAGAGACGGAACTCGTTAAGTGCCCACAAGCGAGCAGGCTTACAGGTCTGTGTGGGAGGTGGGGGATATCCTGAAGGAGACGCCCCTTGGAGCAGAGTCCTGCGAGAAGAGCGCCTTCATCTCTGACCCGAAGAGGTGGGTGGCGAAGCCGAAGGTACACGTCAGCTTGTGGAACACACACACCAGGTCATCCGTGATGATGTCACGGTTTGTGTCTGCAGCAAAGCACAGTAAATGTGAGGCTTCTGTAACACGCTAAACCGATTTTTTCATAGAAACCGTATTTTTCTTTCGCAGAAAACCGTATTTTTATTTCATAGAAAGCCGTACTTTTTTCATGGAGAGCCGTATTTTTCTTTCATTGAAAGCCGTATTTTTCTTTCATTAAAAGTCGTACTTTTCTTTCATCAAAAGTCGTACTTTTCTTTCATTGAAAATTGTACTATTCTGTCATAGGAGTGGTACAAAACGATGGTTGCATAATAATATAATATTTAATTGTACGTTAAACTCTAGTATTGAATAATATATATTTTTTAAATAGGTGAGTACGTATTTTTAATGGAAGAGTACATCACTTACACAAATAGAGGCTTATCAACTCTTTCGCTCCAGAGGTTCTATTTTCACAAGATAGAGGAGGAAAACCTGTTTGTTTTTATAACCTGGCTCTCGTGAACAAACGTTCAGCCGATATAAGGAACCAAATCCTGTACTCAAGCAACTCAGTCACGATACTAAGTTTTCACTGAACAGGTCACCAAGAAAAATAATGGAAATAAGCACTAATGCATCAATATATTACTACCCAACGCAGCACAGGCCCTCAGTCGTACTCCTTGACCCTCTTGGGGGAACTCCAACATCTCATGAGGCATTTGACAATCAAATTGCAAAATAAAAACTAACTCTGTTGGTATACAACTCAAAGAGAACGCACAAACGCATGTTGATGTACAGTATGAATCATAAATCAACTTAAATGGAGGTCGAATGTTACCTCTTAAGTGAGATATTCAGTTACCAAAATTTGAATTTGCCATAAATTAAAGCGGCTCTACAGCCATACATTAAAGCGGTAACCATTTGACTACATTGATATTTAAAGCGGGGCCAGAGTGATGTGCTCATTGTAAAAACCAGCCAGGTGTCCTAAGAACATTAAACCAAAATAACTTGGAATAAACGTCCGTAACCATAAAAACATTTGTTATTGACAAGTTTACTGGCTACCTCAATAACCTGGAGAAAAATGTATACAATCACAGTGTGTACATATAATTGGCTGCAGTTCTAATGCATGCAATGACTCAAATATCGACGCTTACCTAAAAAGTCGGAGGCCTCGTAAACGACTCTACCAGCATAGTGGTGGATGCCAAAAGCCCTTTGGAGGTCTCCTTTGGGCTCGAAGAGTCTAGAGCAGCTCTTGTGCTGCACCTTGGACTTCTGAATGTAGCTCTCAGGGGTGCCTCGTACAGAGCACTCCACGTCCAGCATGCTCAGCAGGCCGGTGCGCTGCGCCAGGAACAATCACCAAAATCAGTTCTAGTTCAATGAAAATGTTCTATGTTTGGCTAACTAAGAAATACTTGAGGTGGCGACACAGTAAGCAAACATGGCGTACTAGATTTCATCATCATTGTAATAGGTAACATCAGGGCTACACACACTTATAATACATCAACATCTGTCTCTGACGGGTTTATATTTACGAGTCTCAATCGAGCATGCTTGATCCTCACAGAAACAGAAGTCAATAAAAAGAATCACAACTCCAGTCTCACAATATGATGTGTTCTACATCGTTTTGTGACTCAGGGTTGTGTTCTATAAAGTGAGTTGTGTCATAGTAGTGTAGATGTGTAGGTAGAAATGACTTTATACGTTGCAGCTGTTGCTTCATACTTGGAGATTATAATTTTTTTAGTCAACTTTGACTACATAAAAAATAAAAAACGTCAATGCAGAGCACGTTATCTACATACTCCAACTCGTAATTATTGCCCTGTATGTGAAATCTAACCACATAAGAGTATTTTGCTAAGTCACCTTAGTATGAAAGCATACCAGAACTCACCAGAGATGATATGAGGTCAATACAGGGCACGTTGTCGACGTAGTCCACCTCGACAACAGAGCTGATACCTTCCTCTCTACAGGACTCAACGGAGCTCTTGAAGATGTGCGTGTTGTAGAAGTGCTGCATGGTCTCAGCACACAGGTTGATGCACAGGTGCTCTAAGTGCGCTGGCTGCACCACGAGGGAAATTCAGCATTAGGGTGTGCCGATAGTTAGATACATAGTTAGTTAGCATTAGGGTGTGCCGATAGGGAAATTAGCATTAGGGTGTTGAACGTTTAGGTGTGTGAGCTGGCATCTAACTCGACTGCTTCGCTTTAATAGATATGTGTAATGGAGTTAATTAATAATCGTGTTGAATGAATGATGCTAGCGTAGTTGTGTTAACAGAATGTTGCAAGAAAATTATTCCACTGAAAAGCAGTAGCACACAGATATACTAGATAGTAGAAGTGAAGCAGTTATACTGGATATAAGCAGCAAATAATACAATTAAAAAGTAGAGGCATGTTGGTATAAAAATACCACTATCAACTTATAATTCCAAATACTATAGACAAATACTAGCAAAATGTATGACTCGAAAGCACTAGCAAATAGTTATATTAAATGTTACTTATTAATTTGGCATTAAGAACTAACTGTGAAAGAAAATGTTTCACAATATCAGGTAGTAAAATTTACGAGGTCTTGGAGCAACTTAGAAATTACGTTAGTTATCAATATGGCTGAAAAATTTATTTAGCTAGTAACACCAATAGGAGACACTCAGCTACACCAAATGCTTAAATTGAAAAGTAATATGGAAACTACAAATTACTAAAAGAGTATCATTCACACAGCTAGGTTTGAAAGGCTTTCGGAGACATGTTTTTTCTCTTAGGAATATAAAGCAAGGAGTTGATCAGACGCAAGGAAACTGACCATGCAAGCCTAAGATACTCAATTTTCTAAATTATACTACCTCCGGTCCGAAATTGTTGGTGCACAAGCCAAAAACAGTCCTAAATTTTAGTGTTTCATTTTTGTTATTTTTTGTTTGTACATTGTTAAATCAATCTATTCTAGTAATATATGAAGTATATGATTAATTTAACATATATTTGTTTGAATCAAATATTCCGTTTTGGTTTATACCACATTTTCCGGACCAACTTGAAAATTGATATGTAACAACAATTTTGAACCAGAGGGAGTATTAAAGATGTACACAAAATGTAACACGTCTAGTATATCCACAGTGCAGGCTTTAGAGTATATGTAAAGTTAATGGTGATCCAAGCCAAACATGTCAAGTATGTTGATAGTTACCTTAGCGTCCTCGAAGCCAAACATGTGTATGCTGACAATTACTTTAGCGTCCTCGAAGCCAAACATGTGCATGCCGATAGTTACCTTAGGGTCCTCGAAGCCGAACATGTGTATGCCGACAATTACCTTAGGGTCCTCGAAGCCAAACATGTGCATGCCGACAATTACCTTGGGGTCTTCGAAGCCAAACATGTCGAGTATACCGATGAAACCGTCGGTGGCATGCTTGACGGCGCTGTTGAGGACACTCATACTCTTCGAGGCCTTGGACCCACCAGTCCCCACTGTGGATGCATGTTGGGATGCCACGTCTCCATTCTGGTGCACGCTCTCATTGCTGCACAGCACAATGTACGTTATTTTCTGGGGTAACTTTGAACACTTCGCAGCAAACGTATTGAAGGGTGCACGGGCAATATAAGTTACTTGGCTAACAAGGTTATGATGATTCAACTTTCGAGCTCATTAAAATAGAATAGAATAAGGTAACAAGAACTAGCCGTTTTGTCCAATCTTGAGTTGCTACCCAAGTCCCATGCCGTTTAAAGTAAAACCAACAATTACGCCCATACACCTCAATCACGCAAAGACATTTCAGCCAATAGGCATTCAAAATTGAATGAGTCGGTTATTCATGCGTCAATATCCATTCTATACAATTTGATGTGTTAATAGATATCTGATTAATTATGAATTTGATCATTGTATTTAGTTTTACATAGGAGCGATTTGTAGCAATTTGGGAAATAATCAGTCTGCGAGGATACAGAGGAATAACTTAAAGAATGTTTTAAATAAAGGAAACTGTAGGACACTTCAAAGGAAGCAAGGTGCAGGAACTAGATGGCAGAACAGTTCAATGTTGAAAAAAGACGGATGCTCGATGACTTATCAGTACGCTTACCTATCAGAGGAGAGCGTGCCAGACGTAGAGCCCAGTCTCTTAAGAGAGTTTGCTCTTCGTACGATAGTAGCGACGGTGCGACAGTAAAGCGCTTTCGCTAAAGCATCTCTGGTCAAATTACTCTGCACGAAAAAAGTTGAGGCTTTGTTTGAATTTATACACACACTACACATATATAAATATCACTTCAAATTGCTCATCATTTAAATAACATGCACATTTTTACGTAAACCCAGTTAAAAATACTTGAACATTTGAACGTCACCGTCAGAAAATACTTTTTAGAAGCCACTCGGAACAATTTCAACAGGGTAGGCATGTCAATAGAATTCATAAGTGTTTTATGAAGGTAGAAAAACAGGATGGTAAAATGCACGTTATTTTGTCGCATCTAATCACGACACATACAATACATTATTATTATACAGGGAGTCCTCGGGTTACAAACAAATTCCGTTCTTACGGACGTTCGTAAACCGGTTTGGTACGTAAGTTGGAACTTAGGCCTCTACATCACGGAAATATGCACTTACATATGTAAATTATACTAATTAATGATAAAAACAACATGTACATATATATATATATATATATATATATATATATATATATATATATATATATATATATATCAAGGACTACTATAACCAGGACGTGCACCGCCATGTAGCTGACTACGGTAGCGGAGGCCAGTTCACTCATTTCAGTTAACCCCCATCTGTCATAGTGCGAACATTGTCGTAGTCTGTCGCTCGGTTTGAATCGGACATTGTTGTTTGTTTCGAGGCACATTGCTGCATTTCTAAGTGGATACTGTTTGTTTACAAATTTTATTACTAATTGTATGTATTAAAAATGCCGAAAAATGTGGGGTTGTGTGAACAAGTGAAATCCCTCCCAGTATCTTCAATGTGCCTGCTTCATGTCTGCCCTCTCCAAAACCTGCATCTCCCCCGGCGAAATTGGAAGACCAACAACTGAAGTATTTTCTTCAGAAGGATAAGATTACTTCATTTGATGCTTTCAAACCCGAACGTAACCTGCAGAAGCAGTACAAGAACTTGATTATTTCAAGATCGAAAGAAAGGCTTGCGTGTTTATTCATGACCGACAAATTCAGTGGGTGCAGCCTGTCTGTGATTTTCGAAAACAAGCCCACTTTGTGTTCCCCACTAACGCTTAGCACGTTCAAGAACGGCATTAGTGTACCACTGTTTAAGATACTTCATTACAACAATGGTTTGGGATCGTATACGCAGTCCGACGAAACTGTGCGCTTGGCAATGAACTATGTATGACATCCCGTTTGACAAAACGATCCAAAATGTTGTCACCCTTCAAGCTCACATGTTAGCCTATGTCGACAACGAGAAGGAGAAGGAGTTGGTATTTTTGACGTCTGTTGGAACTTTTATCACAAAAGCAGTTTTCCATGAATGATTATTGTTTTGCTCTTCAATCATACCCGAAGTGTAATTATGAACAGCTCAGAGACTTTTTGGTGCTGCCATGCAAACGCAAGCTGCAGTACATCATTTCATCTATTGACAAGGATCAGGTGCTGAGGGAAACATTTGGCAAAGTCCAGACACTGCAACAGAAGAATGTGTTTCTCTTGGTAGATGAAGTACAGATTCGCCCAACTGTTTCAATTTCTGGTGGGTTGCTGAGTGGCATGGCCGAGAACAACAGAGACTGCAAGGCCACTTCTATTCTAATCATTAGGTAATTGCAGTGCCACAGCCAAGTATCCTCTTGATAACGAGCGTGTCTGATTTCTCCTTTTTGACACAGTACATCTGTTAAACAACTGGAGCTACATCTGCTAAACAACTGCATCCGCAACAACTGGATCAGTGAGAAGGGCCAGAAGATCAGTCTTGACAATGATACACGGCATCGTTTGCAGACGTCAAGGAACTGTACGAGTCAAAGGAAGGCAGTATTCTGAAGACTATAACACTCACTCAATTTGCTGTCAACCCCTCAAATTTGCTGTCAACCCCTCAGAGAAAGACTAGCAGAAGAATGCAGTCCTTCAGACCTCTGTCAAGAAGGCCCGGTTGGCTGACTGATCGCTGCAGTTTGGTAGGTTTTTGCTTCTATGTCTGTTTGTTTATATGCGTGAATGTTTGTATGTTTGGTTGTTTGCATTGGAAAATTTTTAACTATAATAAACTTGTAAAGTCTAAAACTGCAGCAACTCGGCTTTCTATAAAGTGGCCACAAAGCTCATACAATAATACATGTTAAGTCCGGTTAAAATTGGTATTTCAAAGTATCACAGTGCTTTAAACCATTTAAAATTCACTGTAAAACCTTATTATCCCTTCTATTGCTTGAAAGAAGTAATTTTTGATCAATTTGTCCGATAGAAAATGTTATGTTACTAAGAATGCAATGGCCTCCGCTACCGTAGTCAGCTACATGGCGATGCACGTCCTGGATATAGTAGTCCTTGATATATATATATATATATATATATATATATATATATATATA
>VCRD01001972.1:24729-34985 GCA_006783055.1 Trinorchestia longiramus
ACATCCTTTACTGGGGACACACATCCTTTACTGAGGACACACATCTTTTACTGGGGGCACACATCCTTTACTGGGGGTACACATCCTTTACTGGGTGCACACATCCACCCAGCAATCTAGCAGTATTCAAGCAGTGGATTGTTAAAATGAAATCCCGTTTAAAATTTCATACCTGCCTACATGACTCGAAAGGAATTTAGCTAATGGATTCTATACAATAAAACACTTCAATAGATTAAAGTTATATAAAGTTGTTGTTAAAACTGTTGTTGTTCTGTCTCGATTTTTAAAAAATGTATCTTTTGCACCGCTGGCGAGAGAAAACTTTCACATAGGCCTCCTCAAGAAAGTTTTGGTTATTCGTGAGAAATATTAGGTAATTTACGAGTCTTTAAGCTTTCCAAGACAGTCTGGAAGTTCCTGAAAATAGTTGCCCAGCCACAAAAAAAAAAATCCGTAAACTTTCTTGTGAACGTCTGAAAACTTCAAGAAGGTGTGGAGGCTTCTCGAAAAAAGTTTCAATGGTCTTCAGTAAAAATCTGGAAACTCCAAGAAAGTCTGGAGGCTTCCTCAAAGAAGTTCGTTCGAGAAATTCTAGAGTCCCAGCATTCCAAAACTCCTTACCCTGAGCCCTGATGCTCACCTTGAGCTCGTGACTGCCACCCTGGATGTCAACCTCGAGACCCTGCCCCTCGACGAAGGTGACGTTGCCGAGCAGCAGCACAGCAGCCAGCACTCTGATCACGTCCAGGAAGGGAATGCCAAGCACGCTCAGGCAAGTCTTCCAGGCCTCGAACCTGCAGAGCACGGTGGATGTTATACTCCATATGGTGGATATTGTACTCCATATGGTGGATATTGTACTCCATATGGTGGATATTGTACTCCATATGGTGGATATTGTACTCCATATGGTGGATATTGTACTCCATATGGTGGATGTTGTACTCCATATGGTGGATGTTGTACTCCATATGGTGGATATTGTACTCCATATGGTGGATATTGTACTCCATATGGAGGATGTTGTACTCCATATGGTGGATATTGTACTCCATATGGTGGATATTGTACTCCATATGGAGGATATTGTACTCCATATGGAGGATGTTGTACTCCATATGGTGGATATTGTACTCCATATGGTGGATATTGTACTCCATATGGTGGATATTGTACTCCATATGGTGGATGTTGTACTCCATATGGTGGATGTTGTACTCTATATGGTGGATATTGTACTCCATATGGTGGATGTTGTACTCTATATGGTGGATATTGTACTCCAAATGGTGAATATTGTACTCCATATGGTGGATGTTGTACTCCATGTGGTAGTGGATTGTGAGCAGGTGTGGAAGCGTTCTCTACACGATCAAGTAGCTCAAAAGTTTAAAATTCGGAAGTAACTCTACAACATTATTCTGTATATGTGTTTACACACACACGCACATCCTACTTCATACATATTGACACGTGATCACCTAATTGTGGTCTAGATCAGTGTTTCTCAAAGTTATCCTGGGGGCGTTGAGGAAATGCAAAGTAGGTACGCCTTGAATGGGGGCCGTATGTTACTCTATAATATACAGTAATATAATCATTAGGGGGCGGTGGAAAATCAAATATTGTCCTAAAGGAGCGATGATTGAAAAAACTTTGAGAAACACTGCTCTAGATGAAGGTACTCGTTTCTACATCGCTGAAACTATTTAAGGGAAACAGAAACTTTCTCTGAAACGCGTTTTTATAAGCGAAGTTTCAAACATGGAAGAGTTACGCGTCGTATTTCTCGTGTGTTCCTCGCTACAAATATCAAATAAAAATTCAACTTTTCCAGTAGCTAATGATTTTATGCATTATTTAATCAGGATTCAATCGGAAACCGTTGGTGCACAGTCGGGGAAACATTTTGGCATAATTTTCCGAAAAACATTCGGGAAATTAGTTATTTCCCTTTGTTTTTGCTCTTTTTAAAATATGATATAAAACGTTGAATGTACATATAATGTGTGAGTTGATTTTCTAGACTTTTTTCCATGCAATAATTGTTTCTACCAGAGTGAAAAGTTGTATGCACCAACTGTTTCCGACCAGAGGAAGTAACAGCTCGTTCGCGGAGATATGAACTTGAATTGTACATGAGCTCTACTCCCCATTATTTTGCCGTTGTATGCTGACGCTGTAATAAAATAGCTAAAAATGCACGGAGTTTGATAGATTTTTTACCTCACATACTCCATAAAATCTACAATACCATCATACCATTTCTTCTAAGCAGATTTTTGCATGTCATATAATATGGCAAACCATACCTAGTCGTTTAAGGCAATTATTTCAAGAAGTATCACTCGACAAACAATACCCGACTGTTCTGAACACAACATCTCATGCAATACAACAGGATCAATAATACCTAGCCTTTGTTAGCACAACATTTCATGCAATATAAAAATGTAATACTACCTAGTTGCTGTAAGTGCAACATTTTATGCAATACAACAATGCAATACTGCCTAGTCGCTGTAAGCGCAACATTTCATGCAATACAAGAATAGAATACTACCTAACCGTTGTAAGCACAGTAATTGATGCAATACAAGAATGCAATACAGGAATGCAATACTACCTAACCGTTGTAAGCCCACTATTTCATGCAATACAAGAATAGAATAGTACCTAAACGTTGTAAACACACTATTTGATGCAATACGAGAATGCAATACAGGAATGCAATACTACCTAACCGTTGTAAGCCCACTATTTCATGCAATACAAGAATGCAATAGTACGTAACCGTTGTAATCACACTATTTGATGCAATACAAGAATAGAATACTACCTCCTAGCATCCTGAGCCTCATTGAGACGCGTGTCACCACCGCTGAGGTAGTGTAAGGTGTGTACGCTGTGGCCCTCGAGGTGTAGCCGCTCTGTGGGCAGAGGAGGCGGTGTGCCTTCATGTTAGAGGCTGGGGGTCCAAGCAGTGGTCCAGGTGTTCTTATACCAAACCCGTTGTAGGATAATAATAACACATAAAAGACAAACAATGGTAACAAGTCAGGACGAGCAAAGAAGCTTGATTTTTGATCAACGTGGAGGCTTAATTTATGCCTAATACCCTTCCATTTTGACTAACTCATTCAAGCACACATACTTCAATCATGTATTGAAAGGTTGAATTAGGATATGATCTAATGAGATTAATTAAAACTCGTTTCTGCCTAAAAATAATCTACAATTTCTAAGTTTTAAAATTAAATATACACGGTAAGCACAGTCACGTCAAGCGTAGCACAGTCACGTCAAGCGTAGTACAGTCACGTCAAGCGTCGCACAGTCACGTCAAGCGTAGTACAGTCACGTCAAGCGTAGCACAGTCACGTCAAGCGTAGCACAGTCACGTCAAGCGTAGCACAGTCACGTCAAGCGTAGCACAGTCACGTCAAGCGTAGTACAGTCACGTCAAGCGTAGCACAGTCACGTCAAGCGTAGCACAGTCACGTCAAGCGTAGCACAACGCACTGCCTCAGCACGAATGCAGAGGTAGATCTATTTATGATTCCTGTACTCCGATTTCTTGAGAGATGCTCAGCTATTCTGGTGTAAATGTTACATGACGGCCCACCAACGTGCGTTGATGCATCCAACTCACAACATTATTCATAATTGTAGGCGAACGTATATTATTATATAGTTAGGATATTCTGGAAACAGCATATGGGAGCATCATTTATGTAGATTATGAATCCATTCAAACTTAGATGGTATTTCTGTTCACTTTGTAACTTATTTGGATTGTTACACAAAAATCATTCATGGGCAATTAATACATATATATATATATATATCATATCATATATATATATATATATATATATATATATATATATATATATATATATATATATAGAATAGTATTTTAGGAATACCTCATACACTGCGCGATGAAGGCTGGAACACATATTTATAAGACGTCTGTTTACGACTTTGTGTATGGTACCCGTACTACGCCAGGCTCTCGAACACCCAAAATTAAGCTGTCGCAGTTATCGTACCTTTTTCAATACAAAGCTGTCGCAGTTATCGTACTTCTCTCAAAACAAAGCTGTCGCAGTTATCGTACCTCTTTCAATACGAAGCTGTTGCAGTTATCGTACTTCTCTCAAAACAAATCTGTCGCAGTTATCGTACTTTTCTCAAAACAAAGCTGTCGGGGTTATCGTACCTCTTTCAATACGAAGCTGTCGCAGTTATCGTACTTCTCTCAAAACAAAGCTGTCGCAGTTATCGTACCTCTTTCAATACGAAGCTGTTGCAGTTATCGTACTTCTCTCAAAACAAATCTGTCACAGTTATCGTACTTTTCTCAAAACAAAGCTGTCGGGGTTATCGTACTTCTCTCAATACAAAACTGTCGCAGTTATCGTACTTCTCTCAATACAAAGCTGTCGCAGTTATCGTACTTCTCTCAATACAAAGTTATCGTAGTTATCGTACCTCTCTCCTCCTGCGTGAGGCCTGACAGCATCTGGTAGAAGATGTGGTAGTTTTTCTCCTGCGGCAGCGGCCTCACCACGCGCGTTTGGTCGAGAAAATAACAATGGATTTTTGTGCGGTAGAGCGCCCCGTCTGTCACCTGCACTTCGATGAAGTGACCCTAAAGAAAAGGAAAAATAAAGACATAATTCAAAATTTACAAATGAACTGTAGGTATAAGAAGAGCCATGAAAAGTGCTCTCAAAATATGAATTTTATTAGGGAATGATGAGTTGAAAATAAAGGTGAGTTTAAAAAAAGATAAAATTTATTCACATTGTAAAAAATTAACTGGATCCTGTTTAACATACCTATGCAACAAAACAAACCCCAATTAATAAATTGAAAAGTATCAAACATTCGAAAATTTTGCATTGAATTTAATTCCTAAAATAGAATAGAAACTCCAAATCCCAACCACAACTCCTTCCAACGTTACTAAAGAACCGTTCAGTGCTCACAATTCTGCTGGACTCTGAGTTCGAGTCTGTCTTGGCGAGTCCCAAGGACCTCAACACCGTGAAGGCGGCGGACAGATGCTTGAAGGCGTCAGTCTCTGGCCCACCACCCGCCACCTCGAACAGCTGACGCAGCAGCAGCATCGACGTGTACGTCTTGCCGGACCCAGACGCGCCTGTTAGCGTTTAATTGTCGGGTTAGATTCCAGTTAAGTTGGGCATTGCCACAATGTTTGCTATGCAAGAAATTCCGCCGCCCTGGAGACAAAAGCATGCATTAGGTAGGATGTCACCTTCCTACCAGGGCGGAGGCAGTGAGCTAAAAACTACAAAACCACACTAGTTTCGTGAATACATGGTAATAATGGTTTGTTATGAAGCAATTGGTAGTGCTAATATTGGTGAAAGTGCAAACTTGGTTCCTGAACAAGCCTTTATGCAAATGATTCCAAAAGGCGACAAGAGTTTCCACATACTTTTGTGTGCTTGTCTCGAAAATGAACCTGAAAAAAGTTTCACGGGTTAAAAAAAAAATCGTGCCATGACACACAACTTAAGTTGTTCAAGCTTTCAATAAATAACATTTTTCTGAAAAAGAAGCATAAATAATGCACACATTGACAATTCTCTCACAGCCACGCTGATGTCAACAACAAACACTGCAATACTCAAACTGTGGCTGAAAACATCACCAGGACATCAATCGACAATGACATTGAAGTACAAGTATAGTTACTGCGAACTATCAGAGACAAAAGGAGATCCAGCGACCAAGTTTCGACGATGTAGTGTTTCCTGATGATAATCTGAAGAGTTTTTTCGATTAATAGTTCAGAAATTATAGGAAAGGCGAGAGATATAATCACAAGGCCATTAGCTGCAACAATCCTATTGAATACGTCTGGTGCATAGGGCACAGTACACGGCACACACACGCTCCCTGGAGACCACTATATTCAGGAGAATATTGTCACTTTGTTTATGTTTTATGCAAGTTTTTCTATAGAATTTAGGTGACCATCGTTTAGGATTTTCACTACAGAGAGGAATGGTGTTTGTGTCTTGATTCCTTCGTGTCTACAGCTGGCAAAATTGGCAGCAAAAGCATCATGAAAAACAATTGATAAGAGAAGAAAGTAACTCAAAGCAATAAAGTAATACAAACAAAAATCGTACTCTCATTAACGAGTGAAAAAGAAGTCAAAACAAGACTTACTTAATTCTATAATACTCATAATAAACTTGTCTTAGACATTACGGCTGTGCACAGCTGCAGATCGACTAACACAAGTTCCAAGAGGCACATTGACGAGGACAGACATCATCGACTTAGTTTTTCAAAAAGAGCTCAAGAATCTTATTCATTACATAAAATTAATGAATTCTCATTGTCCCAATAAACGTAAAATTATTTCAAGTACTCACGAGGCATGGGAAAACTTGACTGTCGGCCATTAATACAACAGTTTAAGAGTCATAGCTTGGACTTGACTAACCAGGAAAAATAACAGCCTGGGAATAGTAACCGGAGAGAATAACAGCCTGGGGATGGTTACCAGAGAGGATAACAGCCTGGGAATAATAACCGGAGAGAATAACAACCTGGAAATAGTAACCGGAGAGAAAAACAGCCTGGGGATAGTTACCAGAGAGAATAACAGCCTGGGGATAGTTACCAGAGAGGATAACAGCCTGGGGATAGTTACCAGAGAGGATAACAGCCTGGGGATAGTTACCAGAGAGGATAACAGCCTGAGGATAGTTACCAGAGAGGATAACAGCCTGGGGATAGTTACCAGAGAGGATAACAGCCTGGGGATAGTTACCAGAGAGGATAACAGCCTGAGGATAGTTACCAGAGAGGATAACAGCCTGGGGATAGCCGGTCTCGCTCTGCTGACGCACTGCCTCATGTACGACCCTGAGGAGGTGAGGCTTGTGAGGGGCGCCGCGTGTGGACGCAAGGGTCAGGGAGTTGCCCACCGCCGTGTACGGGTTCACAGACACCAGGGTTGGGCCAACGTTTGTCTGCAATGCAACACGAAATTCATAGAATTCGAGTACAGTTAACACAATTCTAGTACAACGTTTGTCTGCAATGCAACACGAAATTCATAGAATTCGAGTACAGTTAACACAATTCTAGTACAACGTTCGTCTGCAATGCAAGATAAAATTCATACAATTTGAGTACAGTTAACACAATTCTAAAACAACCTATGTCTGGAACGCTGAACGAAATTAATACAGTTTTAGTGCAAGTATAGAACTCGCTTACACATAAGGAATTCTAGTACATATACGGAAATCTGGAACAAATACGAGATTCTGACACTTATGCAAAACTTTAGAACATGCACGGAACTCTTGTACGAAAATTGTGGCATAAACGGAACTGTGGTACATACACGGGGGTAAAGAACATATCCAGAGCTTCAGTAACATACACAGGATAACACCACACAAAGCCACCTGCACAAGATCTGCAAACAGTACAATACCTTATATTTTGTACACAGTTTTAAAATCTTACAACGAAGAAAATTCTTTGACACTAAGCCCGACTGAGAGACGGGACTTTTTGAATGCATAAAAAAACAGTACAATTAATCAGAACCTTGAGCAGTTCTGGTTAGTATTTGTTTGGTGTTGTGACCTGCCAGACTAGCTGAAAATTTTCACCAAGATAGGTTCATACAAGACACATGGTAGACGTAGTTGGTAGGTAAGTGGCGTAATTTTGGTGGGCAAATGGCAGGGTTTTGGAAGGTAAATGACAGGGTTTGGTAGACAAATAACAAGGTTGTGGTAGGAAATGCCAGTGTTTTGGTAGGCAAATGACAGTGTTTTGGTAGGCAAATGACAGGGTTTTGGTAGACAAATAACAGAGTTTTGGTAGGCAAATGACAGGGTTTTGGTAGGCAAATAACAGAGTTGTGGTAGGAAATGCCAGGGTTTTGGTAGGCAAATAACTGAGTTTTGGTAGGTAAATGAGTGTTTTGGTAGGTAAATAAAAGGGTTTTATTAGAAACATGAGTGTGCATTGGGAAGTATTAGGGTGTCTCACATGAAATGTTGCATTTGAAAATGAAAGAAAATAATTGTCGTAAAGTTTTTATTTGAATAAAATATGATCCTGCCTTTTCTATGAACTTTGCCCAACGTTCTTGAAAGAACGTGTCATCTTTTTCATGAATAAACTGTTCAAATGTTTCTACTATACTTTCCTTATTTAGGAATATTTTATCAGAAATAAAAAGTTCGAAATGCTTGAACAAGTGACAATCAGTGAAAGAGATATCAAGAGAATAAGAAGGATGTGGTAAAATTTAATAATTCAGACTTTGCAGCTTGTCGACCGTAGCTCTAGAGGTGTGGGGTCGTGCATTATTGTGAAGCAAAATTGGTCCATCTCTATTCACCAGTCTTGGATGCTTCTTCAATTTTTCATGTATGTGATCAATGTCTTGACGATACGATGCTGCTGTTACAGTATCGCCTTGCTGTAAAATGAAACATGAATGATTCCCTTAACCGACCACCAACCAGTGACCATTAACTTTTCCGAGTGGAATGGTATTAAGTTTCGGATAGTGTTGAGGCGACTCTTCTACGTCTAACTACTATCCAGTTCTTTTGCTGTTATCGATGAGTACCATTTCTTATCACATGTAATGATTCGATTCAAAAATGGATCTCTTTCTAGCCGAGAAACCCAAATTGAGCACACTGTGAGTCACCTGTTCTTTTAATTTTCCTTAAGTTGATGTGGAACAAACCTGTCCATCTTATTGACTATTCCAATTTTTTTCAAGTATCAAGAAACAATTGAACGAGGTGTGTTGAGTGCTGAAGAAATTCTTCGAACAGTAGTTCTCGGATTTTGTTCAGCCAAATTCTTCAATTCATCATGTCGAAGTGCTGGTTTTGGTCTCCCCCTTGATTCATTATTAATGCTCTCAATTCCTTCCTGTACGAAATCTTTGAAACCATCTCTGAACAGTTCTGGTATCAACATCGTTACTAAAAGCTCGCTTGATGCTTCGTAAGGCTTCGGCGGCCGAGTGACCCAGCTTGTATTCGTACGAGAAAATGACTCGATATTGTTCTGTTGTCAGCATAGCCATAGGATTAAGAGTAGTGATTTAAATACAAATTTTTGCTGGGAATAAAAGATACTAGAGATTAACCATATGCATACAAATAATCAGGCTTATGGATAGTTCATAAAGAAAACTACTGTAAATACGACATTTCATGTGAGACAACCTAATACTTAGTAAAATGCCATGGTTTGGCCTGTAAACGCCATTGAATTCACCTCAGCAAAATCTTATAAAAAAGAGGGCATTATGCAAACAGATAAAATATCTTGAAACTCTTCGAAAATTCGAAATTTCTTCAAGAACCGACGCCTATGTTCCGGTTCCAGGAACCGGTTTTGTTCTTCGCAGACAGAGAAAACAGATTTCCAGACGTTCACTTTTTGACCTTGGTGGCGCAAATTTAATACATTTAAAGGATGAAAATCAACGATGATCTTGTAACAAAGATATGTACCTGCATTCCTAAGCCAACGATGATAAAGTCTTTAGAATTAGGGTGAGAAAACTACTGATGAATTTATCCCCGTAAATAAGATGAGCAGCAACAGAAAATTTAAACGATTGATATATTCTCAGTGTAACTTTTAGTTACTCATGCACCTGCACAAAAGTAATATATGTGAACATATATGCAACGACCAACGACCCTGATACGAGGTACTAGAACTCCATGACGTGCGTCTGTGGCCTGTGTGACGTGTCTTCCGTTACACCTGTCAGGTGTACATGCTTCAGTCATTGGTACAGGGTGCGGCAACACAACTTCCTTTTTTTACAAGAAGTTCTTTTCAAAAAAAGGAAGTTATGTTGCTGCACGCTGTAGAAGGGGGCAGATAGGGGCGACAAGTCAAAATACCGTGTTTTCGAACGAGCACTCTGCTTCACTTCGATTTACACACTGGGTCATGTGATACACTGTATGTACCCTGCACACTACCGTCTATATCTTACATGCTACACACTGCGTGTACCCTGCACACTACCGTCTATATCTTACATGCTACACACTGTGTGTACCCTGCACACTACCGTCTATATCTTACATGCTACACACTGCGTGTACCCTGCACACTACCGTCTATATCTTACATGCTACACACTGTGTGTACCCTGCACACTACCGTCTATATCTTACATGCTACACACTGTGTGT
>VCRD01001972.1:35006-45959 GCA_006783055.1 Trinorchestia longiramus
ACATGCTACACACTGCATGTACCCTGCGCACTACCGTCTATATCTTACATGCTACACACTGTGTGTACCCTGCACACTACCGTCTATATCTTACATGCTACACACTGTGTGTATCCTGCACACTACCGTCTATATCTTACATGCTACACACTGTGTGTACCCTGCACACTACCGTCTATATCTTACATGCTACACACTGTGTGTATCCTGCACACTACCGTTTATATCTTACATGCTACACACTGTGTACCCTGCACATTACATACAGTGTGTACCCTGCATACTACCGTGTGTATCCTAGATACGAGAGGCATCCAAAAAATACGCGGAATTTTGTAATTCTTTATTAATTTTTCTATACAATGGATCTATTTTTCAACATAACTACCGTCAAGGTCGATGCACTTCTCCAGGCGGGGCTTCCATCCTTTTAGACCATTTTTGAAGAAATCTGCAGACCCCTTTATGAGCTATGTTTTTGCTGCGTGTTTTACTTCATCAGTGCTATTAAAAAGGCGCCTTTCAACTGTTCTTTGAGTTTTGAGAATGAAAAAAAACTCAGATGGTGCTAGGTCTGGGCTATAAGGTGCATATGGCGGCAATTCCCATCGAAATTCTCTCAAAATTTTTTTTTTTGTATCGCGTGAAGAATGAGCTGGGGCGTTGTCGTGAAGGAAGAGGATTCCACGATGGAGCTTTCCTGGACGCTTTTTGGCTGATTCTGCTCTCAATTTCCTCAAAACGTCTAAATAATAGGCTCCTGTTACAGTTTTTCGAACTTCCAAAATGGCTACTAGTACAATTACGGCAGAGTCCCAGAAAACGGTTGTCATTACTTTGTTGACAGACCTCTCAGATTTGAATTTGATTGGGCCCGATGATCCGCGTGGAAACCATTGTTTTGACTGCTGTTTTGATGGCTTCCGCGAGGAAGCCATTGTTTTGACTCCAGGATCATACTGGTCAACCCATGTTCCATCCCAAGTGATGATTTGACAAAAAGTTGTCTTCATTCGCTTCAATTTTGGTCAGAATTGCCGTTGACAATTCACTTCAAAGATTTAGCTGAACTGTGCGCAACGCTTTTGAGACCCATCGCGACGAAAGCTTGCTGAGGCCTAAATCGTCATGCAGAATCGAATAAGCTGAACCAACTGACAAGTCCACAGTTTGAGCTATCTGATAAACTGTCAATCTCCTATCTTCTTCGACTAAACTCATAACAGCATAAACGTTTTCAAAAATTTTCGAGTTTGTTGATCTTCCACGACCCTCATCATCTTCAACAGCTTCTCTACCATCTCGAAATCTTTCAATCCATTTGTAAACGCAAGTTTTCTTCGGAGCATGATCCCATAAACGTTCTGCAAAGCTTGGATGATATCCGTTTCTTTCCAACCAAGCTTTACCAAAAATGTTATGTGGGTTCTTATCTCAAAATCCTTACGTTCCATGGGGCAAAAAACTACCTTTTATCAACCATCACCTCATGGCTTCGTTTCCAGGCGAATACTGATTGATAGCATCTGTTAGATAGCCAAGATCATGCTCTTCCTGGCTGACATGTTCGAATACGTTTTATCTTGTTGGCACTAAGGTCATGGGAGCATTCTATGTATTTTTTGAATTACCCTCGCACTACACACACTGTGTATCCTGCGTACTACTGTGTGTATCCTACATGCCACACACAGTGTGTACCCAGCATGCTACACAGTGTGTACTCTGTATACTACACACAGTGCGTACCCTGCAGAAGAGGGGTTGATGTAGAGGGGGGGGGTGAGAACAGGGGTTCAGAAGAGCATGACCCTCGTAACCTCACCCCGTACAGCAGCACCGGTTGCAGATAAGCCAAGCCATCAAAATTCATCAATACAAAATTCACTATTCACTATAGGCATTGCACAACCACCTATTGTATTAATTTTATTTTATATAATATTCACGACTAATAACTCAGGTTTCATTAACGAGCACATATTTTTAAATACATACAATAAGAGCCTTTGCACCCCGTCTTCTGTTTAAGACGCACACCCTCTCATACGTGTTAACATTTCTATTGAATATAACACTAGGGTTACAAGAATAGGAATATCTGTTCTCATAGGAATATTTTCATGAGCAAAAAGACCCGTGCTGGCAGCGAACAAGAGCATCCTGTCATCGCTGCAGAGGAAGCATGAAGCAAAGGCAAGAGTAAAACCAAACTTCAGTAACTTTTGGTGAACGCGCGAGGCCATGTCGAGTAGCTAGCATCCTCTATCCTTTAGAAACGTGTTTCGCTCCTTTAACCCTCTACCGCCGTATGTCACTCACAGGGAATATGGAAAAGAATTCAAATTATGCTTACATTATTGGCAGTAGGAACGTCATTCTTGTTGTCTCTGACAGAGGACACGTTACAGTTGTACAAACAGCAACAACTCAAAAATCGTCATTAGCAGTTAATAAGTTGTGGAGTGTAGGCGTACGTGAGATCAGTGTACATCACTTTCCGTCAACGCGTCGTGGATGTGCTGGCTTACGCAGCAGAATTTATGTTCACGTACTCACCCACGCACATACATACGAGTACACTGCAGTTGTATGCAGATGAGCTGTGGCATGTCTCCCAAGCCCCAACAGTGTTGTGAGTGACACAGCGGCTGCAGCGGTAAGCTAAGACGAATACGACAGGATTCCATCGCAATTCTAGCGGGATCCTATCATAGTTATATAAGGATTCTGTCATATATATATATTTATATATATAGATATATAAGAATTCTATCCTAAATGAAAGATTGGACAGGTGCAGTTATGTTTCAGATGTATCTGTAACATACGGCCTCTTCCTAGCTCTGCACAGCAGTAGTTAGGGACAGAGTTAGTAGAAGGCAGATGCTGGCGATCCAGAGAGTGGAACCAGCGTCCCATGTTGGAACTAGTTACGGTCTCAGGTACTGTCCCAGTTGTCACATTTCGTAAAAAATAAAATTATAATCAACTTACATGAGGCGATTGAGGTAACAGATAAGCATTGCGAACAACACAGCGTGTACACAACACAGCACAAAACACAGTGAGCACATAACACAGCACATAACACTATCAACACAAGTATCGCAAGAAGATCTAATTTCATAACAAATTGTCATCCACAAACACTAGAAAAAATTTATGAGAGTACCAGTTTCTAGACGCGCTTTTACTTTGCTATTTAGTTATGTACTTGCATTTACTTGCGTATGATTTGTTCATTTCTGTATTTACCAAGGATTACTATAACCAGGACGTGCACCGCCATGTAGCTGACTACGGTAGCGGAGGCCAGTTCACTGATTTCAGTTAACCCCCATCTGTCATAGTGCGAACATTGTCGTAGTCTGTCGCTTGGTTTAAATCGGACATTGTTGTTTGTTTCGAGGCACATTGCTGCATTTCTAAGTGGATACTGTTTGTTTACAAAGTTCATTACTAATTATATGTATTAAAAATGCTGAACAAGTGTGGGGTTGTGTGAATAAGTGAAATCCCTCCCACTATCTTCAATGTGCCTGCTTCATGTCTGCCATCTCCAAAACCTGCATCTCTCCCGGCGAAATTGGAAGACCAACAATTGAGGTATTTTCTTCAGAAGGATAAGATTACTTCATTTGATGCTTTCAAACCTGAACGTAACCTGCAGAAGCACTACAAGAACTTGATTATTTCAAGGTCGAAAGAAAGGCTTGTGTGTTTGTTCATGACCGACAACTTCAGTGAGTGCAGCCTGTCTGTGATTTTCGAAAACAAGCCCACTTTGTGTTCCCCACTAACGCTCAGCACGTTCAAGAACAGCATTAGTGTACCAGTGTTTAAGATACTTCATCCCGACAATGGTTTGAGATCGTATACGCAGTCCGACGAAACTGTGCGCTTGACAATGAAATATGTATGACATCCCGTTTGACAAAACGATCCAAAATGTTGTCACCCTTCAAGCTCACACGTCAGCCTATGTCAACACCGAGAAGGAGAAGAAGTTGGTATTTTTGACGTCTGTTGGAACTTTTATCACAGAAGCAGTTTTCCATGAATGATTATTGTTTTGCTCTTCAATCATACCCGAAGTGTAATTATGAACAGCTCAGAGACTTTTTGGTGCTGCCATGCAAACGCAAGCTGCAGTACATTAATTCATCTATTGACAAGGACCAGGTGCTGAGGGAAACATTTGACAAAGTCCAGACACTGCAACAGAAGAATGCGTTTCTCTTGGTAGATGAAGTACAGATTCGCCCAACTGTTTCAATTTCTGGTGGGTTGCTGAGTGGCATGGCCGAGAACGACCGAGACCGCAAGGCTACTTCTATTCTAATCACTAGGTAATTTCAGTGCCACGGCCAAGCATCCTCTTGACAACGAGCGTGTCTGGTTTCTCCTTTGTGACACAGTACATCTGCTAAACAACTGGGGCTACATCTGCTAAACAATTGCATCCGCAACAACTGGATCAGTGAGAAGGGCCAGAAGATCAGTCTGGACAATGAAACACGGCATCATTTGCAGACGTCAAGGAACTGTACGAGTCAAAGAAAGGCAGTATTCTGACGACTACTACACTCACTCAATTTGCTGTCAACCTCTTAAATTTGCTGTCAACCCCTCAGAGAAAGACTAGCAGAAGAATGCAGTCCTTCAGACCTCTGTCAAGAAGGCCCGGTTGGCTGACTAATCGCTGCAGTTTGGTAGGTTTTTGCTTCTATGTTTGTTGGTTTATATGCGTGAATGTTTGTATGTTTGGTTGTTTGCATTGGAAAAGGTTTAACTATAATCAACTTGTAAAATCTAAAACTGCAGCAACTCGGCTTTCTATAAAGTGGCCACTAAGCTCATACAATAATACATGTTAAGTTCGGTTAAAATTAGTATTTCAAAGCATTACAGTGCTTTAAACCATTTAAAATTCAATGTAAAACATTATCTCTTCTATTGCTTGAAAGAAGTAATTTTTGATTAATTTGTCCGATAGAAAATGTTATGTTACTAAGAATGCAATGGCCTCCGCTACCGTAGTCAGCTACATGGCGATGCACGTCCTGGTTATAGTAGTTGTTGGTATTTACATATTTAATTAAACCTTAACTCTTTAGCGACCAATTTCTTCTTCTAGTTTCAACGTTTAAGCTCACAAAGACTGTCTGTACACTGATGCAATGAAGCACGCTGAGAGCCAGGCAGCCAAAAGAACGACTCTGTAACATGCCGCCGCGTTCAAACCTAGTAGCAACCTCATATTGCTCACTGATTAATTATTAAAACAATTCTCCCAAAGACCGTAAAAGAGGACCGCATGGTCCTTTTCGTCGCTAAAGGGTTAATGCAAGAAATCTCCGTTCAAATAAACTTTTTGTTGGCTGCAATTGAAAGATTTTGTGAGTAGGTAAAAGATTATTTTCTGAGTAGAAATAGCGTGCATAGAGCTTTACACCATGCACATTTTATGGTTAACTAGTGTGTATATCCGTTAAAAATAATGGGTATTAATTATCATGCATTTGAAGGAAGAATTTACAACAACAGATTCTCAGACCTAATCAGAGAGTCTACGAATTTAACTTCAGCGGTTAAGAATCTATATACCTGAAAGTCTACAGATTTACTTACCTGTATTTACGAGAGATTCCCATTACAATAACATAGAAGAAATTACGCACAAAAAATCTGCATAAATTTATTATTTAAGGGGATACCTGGTGTTTTTTAGTACAGTGATGATAATAAAACTATTAAATACCCGGGCATTGATGGGTTACAGCTACTAATATACAGGCGCACTGCAGTAAAGTTTATAGCATGGATCATCTTAAATATATATTTTGTAAATAAATTTTTAGTAATGACTTAAAGAACAAGTTTTTGAATTGTCTATGCAGAGTTAGGCCAAACTACACAAGTCGCACGCCCTGTGCCCCTATACCTCATCTCTCTCTCTGTACCTCTATACCTTATCTCTTTACCTATATACCTCATCTCTATACCTCACTTCTATACCCTTATGCCTCTATACCTCACTTCTATACCCTTATACCTCTATACCTCACTTCTATACCCTTATACCTCACTCGTATACCTTTATTCTTACGAATAACAACTAAACTGAGGCCTCACTCTAACGTAATTATGTACAAACTTACTTCCTCTCTTAATCAATGCTCCTAAATAAGTTACGAAAAAACGAGAAAATATTTCCCATAAAATATAACGGTCTGGAATTTCTGTATTGAGTCAGGGAACGATACACCAAGTGCTTTCTTATTCGCGTGAACACGGACTAAAGGGCGATGAATCTGCTTACAGGAGACAGTAGGAATACAAGGTGAATTAGTGCTTGTACGACTACTCCAACATTGAATAAAGAGTTGCGGCGCGCCTTAACATAGAAAAAAAATCGCGAACTCTAACGATTTCCACTTAATTCTGGCGAGAAAAATACTACATCGGAGTAATAGCCGAGGTTCAGAGGGCGAAAAAATCCTAAAGATGCTCCATTAAGGCGGGGGTGTTGATTGGAAGGCTGCCCGTTGCCAGGTTACGCAACGCAGAATTGTCTTTCAGTCGAAATTTTCTTTTTTTGTGTTACTTGCAAACTTTCCAGGACGTCTGACCTCGACGTGAGAGAAGGGTTCCTTCACTGTCCTCATCGAGAGCAAAATTACAGGGGAGGAAATGATGGAGAAAAAAAGGATAAAATGGTCTGAAACTACTGCTCAAGAACGTCAGTGAATCCATCTTTGAAAAAGAGTGACTTCCTTTCAAACCGGTGGCATTTAAACACAAAAAAATCTGATATTTTAAATGGAAAGGGCATGAAAAAATACGAAAAAATTAGAAGTAACAAAATTCACAACACAACAAGCGTATTCATATGTAACGTTCAGCACACATTGCACTCCTTTGTTTCTTAAAGAACAAAGTTGGGACAAAATAAATACGTACGGAAAGTTAAGCTTAAACAATTAAGTCTGTTCCCCAATGATAAAAGGAAAAGAGAAGAAGATAGCAACAGAACTACACTCCTGTCATTGATTACCAGTAAAAAAGGCCAGCCGTTTCACAACAGATTAAATGAAGCAGAAAAAAAACAGATTTTACAGCTCTAATGCCTAACCCACAACAGACTCCTATCTATCACTATCACCAGCTTGGTCGACTTGTGAGCGAATCTGCTTTTGAGCGGAAAGACCCGGGTTCGAATCCCGCTGCCGACATGGTTGACGCGGCTAGAAATATGGCATGGGACTTGGGTAAAACAACCGAATAATTATCGAAGTAATTATCCGACCCAAGAATGGGCCAGAAGGTTCGTTCCTATAGCCTCATTCTATTCTATTCTATTCTATTCTACGAGCGATGTCGACTCTGCGGAGGGCAGCTCAGAATAAAATGGAGCCTCACAGAAGTCCCCCACACAAAGTTATCAATTAAATTAACAGAAAGAATAAATATGCCCAGTCCACAAAATGCGAAAGATTAAGAAATAGGAAACGTAACACTCAAAATACCCAAGAAAAGTAATGGGCGATATTTTAACGAAGTTATGAGGACAATAAATACTATAAAAATTAGTAAATCCAATGTTACCTATATCTATTACAACTAGTAAAGCTATACGTATAAGAACTAGTCAAGCAACTAGTAAATATTGTGTTTCAAAAATGGGTATTAGGCAGACTGTGGCACAAGGTGTACCGGGAAGAGTAAAGGGGAAACGGAGATGGATAACTGGGGAATAGAAGGGAAGAGGAATATAAAGAAGAGCATATAATACAGGTGGTTGAGTCTTGTCGAGGAGGTTTGTTCGTGGGTGGTTAGTGATGTCAGCGGGCAATTTCCAGCAATTATTGCCGTGTCTGGTATCACGAATACAGTAGGCGCCATCCGTCATGACGGAATTGCGAACTTTGAATGAACGACAGGATTGCGACGCTGACCAGCACAGCAGTGGGAAATGTGCGTTCATTGTAGTTTTCTTTTATATTCTCTGAATTGTTTAGTAATTTTGCAGTAATTTTTTAGTCTATTCTGATTTATTAAGAAAATTACTCCCCTGATAATTTTTGTGGTATAGCTATTTTTACAAAAGCTAGTTGTAGTGCGTCAATACAAAGAGAAGATTAGTCTTGTACTGCAATTTTAATATTTTTAAGCATTAATTGGATGATATCAAAGTGACTGGTATTCAGTGAAGCTCTTAAAAAAACTGGACGTTGCTTTTTAGTCCTTAGAAGGTTAATTAGTTTACTACAATCGTTAATTAACTCTAATGTGATACCGGTTTTCCAACACAAGCTAATATTTGTTAAATACAATGAAAATGTAGGAATAATTGAAGGGTGGACACCACTTGTGGACTACTTGCATTTTTTCCCATGGTAAATATAATATATTTTCCACGGGAAAAAATGCAAGTAGTCCACTCCCGTGCTGTCGCTAACACAGCGCTGACAGAGGCGATTACGATCCAGTAGTTTACTATATGAAGGGTGGACAGCACTAGTGGACTACTTGCATTTTTTCCCGTGGGAAAAAATGAAAGTAGTCCACTAGTGCTGTCCACCCTTCAATTGTCAGAGAGGCTCAAAAAAGCAAAACCCAGTCTCAGTGTGCTTAATAGGAACAAAAAAAAAGTACTGAGGAGAAATAAAAGGGAAATGAATACCTATGAGCATAAATGTAATGTCTCAAAGTGCAAAGTAAAATGGGAAAATGAAATCAGAAACTTTTGTAAATAGACTTACTCAGTAAATTTGCCTCAGTAAGTGAGAAAGTAATACTTCAGTAAGTAATGTGGCGAGCTGCGTGCTGGGATGTTGGTGTGTGAGCAAGTGAATGAACAAGTGAATGGGCAAGTAAACGGGCGAGTAAAAGAGTAAGTAAAAGAGCAAATGAATGAGCAATGTAAATGAGAAAGTAAACAAGTAAGGAAAGAAGAAAATAAACGTGTAAGTAATACCTCATTTAGTAAGTCAGTGGCCTGCAACAGAGAAGCTGTCAAAAGATAGAAGACCTGCAACTGTCACCGACACAAAGTGCCTGCAGTATATGTGCACTATAAAATAGTAAGAAATAGAACAAAGAATAAATAATAGAAAAAAACAGACATTCCAAAGCACCAGCACTACAAACTTTGTCAAGTATATGTAATTTGTAAAAAATAATACAAATAGACATTGAAAAATGTTTTTGGACACTTCCTTTTGAATATTTTACGAGGGTTCATTTTGTAAATGTCTTCCTTATTACGACCCTGAAATATTCCAGACATGACTTCTAACTCTGTATTGTTTACTTTGGTCAGTACATTATTGTGTTGGGAGTCAGCTATTATTTGGACGCCACTCTATCAAATACAACACATGTATAGAGATGGACCAGAACTTATAACCTAAAAACACCATACCTGATGTATGGTGGCGGAAACCTTATGGTTTGAAGTTGTCTCTCCTTCAGTGGCACTGGATCACACGAAGTAATCACACGAACAACGAGTGGTGTCAAGTATCGCAAGATACCAGGGGACAATTTGCTCAGATCAGGGGACAATTTGCTCAGATCAGGGGACAATTTGCTCAGATCAGGGGAAAATTTGCTCAGATCAGGGGACAATTTGCTCAGATCAGGGGACAATTTGCTCAGATCAGGGGACAATTTGCTCAGATCAGGGGACAATTTGCTCAGATCAGGGGACAATTGGTTCAGATCAGGGGACAATTGGCTCAGATCAGGGGACAATTTGCTCAGATCAGGGGACAATTTGCTCAGATCAGGGGAAAGACTTGGGGTTGTTGCCTGAAAAAGAATGTTTTTGTCCAACAGAACAGATGCCAAGAGTACGGCCAAGCCACCAGTGATTGGATCAGAGATAATAGGCTTAATGCACTGGCATGGCCTGGTCGATCACTGGATTCAAATCCAATCGAAAATTCAGATAATACTAGAAGCACGTCCACTAATATAAAACTTACCAGAGACAAATGAACAAAGATTTCGGAGAAATTCTGCTTGGACTTAATTAAAGCAGATAGGAAGCGTTCGAGAGCATTAGTGAAGAATGGAAGTGTTCCAACTAAATATTGAATACATTTTTTTCAAGGTTATAAACCTTTCATTGCATCCATATTTTTATTATTTTCTACTACATTACAATCGTATACTTGAGGAAATTGCGAGTTTTGCTAATCAGTTATGTTTGTTATTTTAAATTCCGTGTTTTTTGCTAGCCTTACCATCACATTATGTATGGAAATGCATTCAAATAAAATTTTTATATTGTTCAAATGCTTGTTTCACTGCACTGCATAACTCTCATCCGGCGCCTGTAGCACGTCAAGCCTCGGGCAACTCCGGCTACATTTAGCGTCGCACATGGGTAATTAGCGTTAATTATCGTTGCGCTAGGGACTACCGTTGAAACTTGGTCGTGCTGTAGCATGAAAGTTTGTCTAGAGTCTAGACTCTAGGAGAACTAACGCGTGGAGCATGCACCAATCTGCACTACAGCACCTAACTGTACCAGCACCTGACTGTACCAGCACCTGACTGTGCCAGCACCTGACTGTACTACAGCACCTGACTGTACTACAGCACCTGACTGCACCATCACCTGACTGTACCAGCACCTGACTGTACCAGCACCTGACTGTACCAGCACCTGACTGCACCAGCTACACAAGAAGCTACTCACACATTGCGTGGTAAATAATTGCAGTTAGACAAGCTGTGGCCTGATTTTGCGGCAGGGAGAACTGAATCAAGGGAGCTATGATAGAAGACCACCTCCTGCAGTGTTGCTCTCAGCAAGAGCAACATTCGTCACTAACGTGTCACACTTTATATTAATGCGCGACGCTCGTCACTAACGCGTCAAGCTCGTCACTAACGCGTCAAGCTCGTCACTAACGCGTCAAGCTCGTCGCTAACGTG
>VCRD01001972.1:47932-69304 GCA_006783055.1 Trinorchestia longiramus
ACAGTAACCTCGCTTCAGTAACTCAACCCCACTCTGCGTAGCACAGTAACCTCGCTTCAGTAACTCAACCCCACTCTGCGTAGCACAGTAACCTCGCTTCAGTAACTCAACCCCACTCTGCGTAGCACAGTAACCTCGCTTCAGTAACTCAACCCCACTCTGCGTAGTACAGTAACCTCACTTCAGTTTCAAGACCCCACACTGCGAAAGGAAAGGAAGATAAATGCAAGACAAATTAGGATGGGAAACCAACATCGAGCTACCTTCTAGTTGCATTTCCAAACATGAACAGTTCGCTTTTTTAATTGAGGCTTCCAGAATTTCCCAGAAGCACTGAGCTTTGCTAGCGTTTCAGTTTCCAGAAACTTCCTTTATATTCTGTGAGCTGCTGCAGCGTTCGTTCGGCTTCCCTTAAAAACAATGGCTCGTTTTCGGTGGCTCTGAGAATTTTTCCGCCTCACGATTTGAAAGCGTGGTTTGGCAGTCAGCAAGATTTATACGTTTCCGTTAGGGCACCAATAAGGAGGCTTTGTTCCACTTCGCCTCACAGACAATTGGTTTGAACAAACTTATGGGCAACACAGGACTGGTGTTCCACCTAATGCGTCTCCCTGCACATGCACAAATGTGTGTCGCACCAACGTTGGTCGCACTACACCTAGCACAACCAAATTCAAAAATAAAATTCTTGGAATAAATGTTTTACCGATTCCCGTTAAGTGAATTTTGTTCTTTATGTTTTCTAGGATATCTGTTTTCAGTATTTCAGTTGTGAATCCCATTCAGTGATTGCAACCTAGTCAATGTTCTCAGTATTTGGTTGAAAACCACTGACGGTGATCGTAACCTGGTCAATGTTCTCAGTATTTTGGCTTGGAACCAGAGTTAATGATTGCAACCTGGCCAATGTTCACAGTATTTTGGCTTAGAACTACAGTCGGTGATTGCAACCTAGTCAATATAGAAACAAGCAAGTTTTGGTAGAATCTGTGTCGATAGAAGAAGGAAAAAATGTTCAAGTAGAAGAGAACAAGCATTTAATGCTACAAAAAGTAAAAGTATTTGTAGAGTAAGTAGCTACTGCACCAGCAGAACATGTACAACAAGTAAAAGTAGTATTTGTAGAGTAAGTAACAACCACACTAGCAGCACAAGTACGATAAGTAAGAAAAGTATTTGTAGAGTAAGTAGCAACCGCACCAGCAGCACATGTACAAGGTGTGGCAACACAATTTCCTTTTTTCATAACTTTTTGGTGCACAAAAAAGAAGTTATGTTGCTGTACTCTGTACAACAAGCAAAAGAAGGATTTTAGAACACACACGTACCAGCCGCTAAGACCTCGCACCAGAGAGCGAGCTCCACAGAGCTGGTGTGCGGAGGCAGCGGAAACAATTTTAGTGGCAGGTTCAGGCAGAAAAGCTAACCACGAGGTGCTAGGAGCCTGTAGGAAATTAAAAAAGGCAAATCGACAGAGCAAGACAATAAGTGGTGCTTGAGACTTCTTAAGAAGTTATTTCTGAAGAAGTCTGAAGTCAGGTATTTAGATATAAATTGTGTTTCATACGCTAAAAGAGTGACACTCAGACGATATTTATTAATTTATAATAGCGCTTTAACAACTCTTGTCACCTATTAAAATATCACAATAATGAAGAAGTGTTCAGGAAAATTAGTAACACAAACAATATTGAATGGAAGCATGCCAAGAAAAGGTCAAGAAATTAGAGCAAGAAGGTGAACCGCTTTAAAAAATATAATGTAAAAAAGAAAAAAGGACATAAAGAAAAGACCTTTTGAATGTAATTATTGAAATGAAAAGCGTGTGTGTTAATGGCGAGACACACACTGGAATTCAGTGCAGCCAATACAAAGCATTTACCACGAGGGCTGATTTGAGTATTTCCCTTAGCGAGTACTCCAAATTATTCTCCTGATCTTTCTCACACGGATTACCATTTTTCGCGCATATGGATAATTTTTTCAGCGATATATATTTCAGAACCAAAGAAGAGGTCAAATCTACTTTCATGGATTTCCTAGCTTCTATGTCACAGGATTTTTATCGACATGGCATAAATGGTCTTCTTGATAGATGGCAAAGATGCATGGCGGTTCAAGGTTCATACTTTGACTAATTTGAACATCAAATGTCACTTATTTGATTAATAAAAGATTTCATCTAAAATTGGCTATTATTTTCCGAACAACCTAATACTTCAAATACCGTCAATTGTATCCTGAAGCCGATCAGTCGTACTTGTAAAGCGTCTGGGAGCAATTTTTACTATTTTATTATATTCCTAGTTTAACCACCGCAGCCACGACAAATGGAAACTTATCCGTATTCTTAATAGAGATAGTCAAAGTGGTTGAAAAAATGTGCCTACAGGAATTTATTATAAATTATTATTGTAATAATTATAAAATACCTTCTAGAAACTTGAATTAATTTGCAGACATTTGCTCAATTTCTGCACAGAATCTCAGCTTCAAAATACCATGAAAAAATTGAGGCTCGAAGCATACATAGAATACAACTAAAGACAAGCGCTAATTCACACAGCAGTTCTGAGAGAGAACCACGCAGCACTACTACGCAGAGGGAATCTACGACACTCACAAATTTGGGATCTACGGCACTCACAAAGTTGGGATCTACGACACTCACAAAGTAGGGATCTACACTCACAAAGTAGGGATCTACACTCACAAAGTAGGGATCTACGACACTCACAAAGTAGGGATCTACGACACTCACAAAGTAGGGATCTACGACACTCACAAAGTAGGGATCTACGACACTCACAAAGTAGGGATCTACACTCACAAGGTAGGGATCTACACTCACAAAGTAGGAATCTACGACACTCACAAAGTAGGGATCTACGACACTCACAAAGTAGGGATCTACGACACTCACAAAGTAGGGATCTACACTCACAAAGTAGCTGCTGTTGCAGAATCTGGCTGCGATGGTTTTGAGCACAGCATCCTCAGTCAGAGGGCCAGTCAAGTGGATGAGGTCCTCCACATTCTGCTCCCCCGTGTGGGTCTGCATCCCGCCGCAGCACACCCCACTCTCTGTAGGAATAACATTGTCTTATTATCAGTCATGTTTGTTATGAACCCCCAGCTCTCTGTAAGAATAACATTGTCTTATTATCAGTCATGTTCGTTATGAAGTCCCAGCTCTCTGTAGGAATAACATTGTCTTATTATGTCATGTTTGTTATGAAGTCCCAGCTCTCTGTAGGAATAACATTGTCTTATTATCAGTCATGTTTCTTATGAACCCCTCCGTTCTCTGTAGGAATAACATTGTCATTATCAGTCATGTTTGTTATGAACCCCTCCGTTCTCTGTAAGAATAACATTGTCATTATCAGTCATGTTTGTTATGAACCTCCCGTTATCTGTAGGTATAACGTTGTTTATTCCTACAGCAATCTTTATGAACACATAATCAAGGTAAACACATCAACGACCTAGTGGTATCTAAACACTACTCTAGTTTGCCGCGTGTTAAAATTCTCACAAAGTAGCTAATTATTTTAATAAAGACAACATCCAGGTATAAAAATGCTACTTTTCGCTGCCTCTAACATCGAATATAATAATGATAATGACAATAATAATCCATATAACATCATCATCAGGCTGAAATACAAATGAATCAATGCACAACATTTTGTCTCGACTTGATCATGTTAGATGTTCACGGCTAAACGATGCCATTTTTATACATGGATATTGTCTTCGGCAAAATGATATTTCATTCCTTGAGAATTTCAATGCTTAAAGAACCTGAACAATTTCATAATGTTGAAAAAAACTAGAAAAAATCTCTGAAAACAGTTAGGTCAGAGAATGCAGCACACAGCTGGTCGCTTGTTTCAGCTTAAAGAGAAATAAGTGAGTCTGCGTGTACGACTTTGATTTATTCTTCCAAACCTATCACATGTTTTTTTCCTTCTTTTTGGCTTCATTCTCTTTTGATATTTTTCTTTGTTCTTTTTCACTCGTTTTCTTAATTTTCACCACTTTTTTCAATTTTTTCTATTCTTTTCCATGTGTTTTCATTTTTCCTGGAGCATCTGACGTTGTTCTTGAAGTTTTTCTGTGCTCTGTCTCTCCACAAAGACAAAGGCATTCTCTATTCTTACTGAACTCCGATCAAGCTACATAGATGTACGGTATCAACCCTATATAATGAAAGCCGTTGTGTGTTTATATGTATGTATGTTTGGTGTCACTCACTATGGGAAACATAAGAGGAAATTTGCATTTTGAAAATTAAGAATTTTAAAAATTTAATTATCTTGAGAATAGTTGCATTTAACAAAGACAATTTCATAAACCATAGAATATCTCATATTTTCAGAGCATTGTTACAAACATTGTCTTGTGGATACGAAAAGCGTCAGATTACTATAAGAAGCAGGGGAAATTTTTCAAGTGCACAAATTAGAAGGATAGAGCAGTGAATAAGAATAAAATCAGATGGATTGAGCCTGTGAATACAAGCATCGACGGTACGAGGAATTAAATGAGAGACAAAGAAAAGGAACTTCGTCTAACCATTTGCACAACCCGGAGGAAAGTTTCAGTTTCTACAGAAAATTGCCTGCGATAGTTTTTCCAGTTTGTGGTGAACTGAAGCTCTTTATTATTTGTATTTATTAGTATTTGATCCTGGAATGTTGGAGGATAACTAGCGATCTGCTAATTCTCGGCCGCTGAGCGAAGTCCGTCTTCTTTCATTGCTAGCCCTTATTTTACTTGTTCATATCTTAATGATTGATTATCATTTCCCTCGATTTGTGTCATTGTCACTCAAACGCCCCGTGTACAAACCAGTACGGTAACTCAGTTATGAAACGTTTTATTTTTTCACAGAACTCATTTTCTGTACGAGCAACTACAAATTTCAGGAACATACGGAATACTTGCCTATTATTCACCTGAATCCAATGTGCTTGAGAATAATTAGCAGGTTTAGCTTGAATACCGAAGGTATACCTGCACGGGTTTATAGGCCGTATAGTAAGCTTATTTCACGGGTAAAAAACTCCGTTTCATCGTGTACGCTAGTGGACAAACCGCGAAAACTTGTTTCGGTTGGGAAATTCAATTAAAAAAGACAAGTCTACCGGTACATTCATGGTTCTCAAGTCTGCATAATATCATGTGACTGCGCAGTCGTACCTGCTGATCTACCTGTGAAGAACTGAACATCTGAGTGAACAGTAAGAAAGAGGGAATGTACCCGCGAAGTGGTCCCTCGTAGACGTGCCTACGTACATATACATGTAGATAACAGGTCCGCCTGTGCAAACATGCCTTCCAGATCGACTTGCACATGATTTCAAGGATCTAGTTCGTAAAGACAAAAAAAAGAGACATTGGTATGGGGGGTTTGGGGGGATGCGGGGCTGTAATGGGGGGTTATTTTGAGCTGGTATTAAATCAGCTTTTACGGCTACCTTGGAAGTTTATCTTCAGAGCGAAGCACGGTCGCATTTGGGGGCTGAGCGTTGCTAATTAGCCCTGCTTTTAATAATGGGTGAGTGTAGTAAATGGAATTCTCTTAACAACTGCCGGCGCACGACCGTAACCTGCTTAACAGCCTTCAAGGATGCGAAGCATCGCTAAAATAAAACCCATGAACGCAGGGGTAAGTAAGTCGACACGAAATGGGGCACTGAAATTGGTGGCATTTTAATGCAAGTAAAGAGGGGAAAGACGGAAGCTCTTCAAGGTCGGAGAAAAGGGTTTTCGGAAAGAAAGTTTCTCCAACACCGAAAAAAGCGTATATGTATAAATAAAGTTGAAATAAATAATAGTAGCAGTAAAGTCATACGAAAAATAAAAAAAACACATTAAATTAGAAAGTTCGTATCTCATGTTGAACGTCAAACAAGGAAAGCAGGCGTGTTGTACATGATGGAACTAAATCTATGAATATAAAGTATCTTTTCAATTGGAACTCGCGAGAAAATTAAAATTGACGGTTGTGATCGAAAGATATATTTTTTAAGTGATAATAATAATTGGGAAATTAGGCGATTAGATTTAAAAGCATCTCCAAGTTGATCTCCATCGTCAGTTGAATAAGCAAGAAATAAGATGAAAAATAAGTCATGGTTTGTGAGTCCACCTGAATATTATTTCACTAATTAAGCTACCTCGATATATTCAGTCCCAGTAGTACAGATCAGTACATTATATAAACATACTTTTACCATTACACATTATGTTTATATAGTTTTAACACTATGAATCAGTACCAGTGGTATAAATCCATACATCATGTAAATATACTCCCTATGGTAGTGCAAAAACCGACCAAACGAATATCCAATTACCGTACATGTCTTACGTGACGACATTACAAGCAAGGTTGAATTAGTCATGAAGAAATACAGAATATGTGACAAGAAATTCTCGATTGAGATTTGTGAAGGACGGTCGTGTCCAGCACGCACTAGGCACACGGAAATTATTACACTAAGTGAAAACAAAACAGACGTTCAACCTGACAATACGAGTGCCTTAAATGGGCTGGTGAGATGCAGGGCACTGACAAGGGAAATAAATTCTTTTTCTCTTACAAAAACTCCATTGAAAGTTTTAATACGAGATTTTGGCATAAAATATGATTTCTTACAGCAGAGGATCTTGCAGCATGCAGACTGGAGCAGATGTAGCACGAGTGCACATGTACAAGTGCTAAGTACTTAGTAAAGACCGTTTATTGAAAGGACAACCTAGTACAGTATATGTATACTGTACTCCAGAAAGGTTCACTTCAGTGCCGTCGAGATGAGGTGATTCCTTGAAACGGAAGTTGCATCACCACAAATTTATTATAACAGTTAGCGTAGTTTTGCAGCTAGAATTATGTAAAGTTTGAGACTGATTTAATACTTAAGTAGAGTACAGAGAAAAGAATCTAATTCATCAATGAAATTGTGCGGTAAACGCTCAATATACAAGTTCAATCGCAATTTGAAGCCTTAAACTAAAGCTCCACTGAAGACAACTCACAGATATTTTTTTACGACACAAGTTGATCTCCCACTTTCACGACGGGTAGGAACGAGTGCATTAACAAACGTCAGACATTAAACAGTTTCATGAGCCTATACCAAAAGATGAAAGTTGATTTTATCTGAACGGTACGTGATTATAAACCACGAGATGAAGGTTGATTTTACCTGAAGGGTAGGCAATCATATACCAAACGATGAAGGTTAATTTTATCCGAACGGTAGGCGAGCATCTATCAAACAATGAAGGTTAATTTTACCTGCAAGGTAGGCGAGCATCTACCAAACGATGAAGGTTAATTTTACCTGAACGGTAAGTGATCATATACCACAAGATGAAAGTTGATTTTACCTGAAGGGTAGGCGAGCATCTACCAAACAATGAAGGGTAATTTTACCTGAAGGGTAGGCGAGAATAGGAGGAGGTGTGTGTGTTCCGGCATGGTGGTCATGGCAGTCGCAGGGCCGAGCAATGATGCCGAGCTGCATAACACTAGCGCCAATATCCGAGACGCCATCGAGACTTAATTTGCTTCCAGGACGGTTCCAACTGCAGCAGTCAGGGCCCTCTAAATGACTGCCTGAGTACACCAGCGATGAACACGCAGACAAAACGCAACATCCGGGACTTTCTTCGTGAAGATGGCCTAAGGCACTAATCCGCACCAAAGGAGCCGAGCCAACCCTAGCTGAAGATGTGCAGCGAGACGTCGGCCGGAAATGGAGCTTTCTGGTATCATTTGTTAGTGGAGGTTTTCGGCACAAGCGATCGGACGCCAAACGATCTTGAAGAGGGGAGTTGATCTCATCCGCTGGAGAGTAAGAACTTTGGTCGTTAAATGCAGAAGATGGCGACGGTTCTTCAAGCACGCAAGGAAGTGTACCTCTTGAGTGAACATGACTAGATCGAGCAAACAAATGTTCTGTGCAACGACGTGAATCGCTGTTTATACGTGGACTTAACTTAAAATTTGTACAAGGGAATAAAGAATTGCATTTCTCTTCTTGAGCACAATGATTTGAGTTTCTAAGAAGAACTGACATAGTACTTTGATCGGAATCACCATCAGCTTCCGAGTGTTCAGCCACAGATACCGTCACTACTTCTGGTCCAGAAATGATATGAGGAGCTTTATTAGATGACAGAGCACCTCGCTTAGATCGTCGACCTCTGGGGCTGCGATAATTTTCAAATTTTGCAGTTTTCCGAATTTTGCTACATTCATTATCGAGCATAGTTGGAATATACTCTTGGTCAATATCTTCTGAAGCGTTAATATCATTTTGGTTTTTAGAGTCTTCCAAGGTCGAATAACCTGAAGTAAAACTGTCGGAGTTTTGAGAAATGTCAAGTTCGGATGTTTCTCCAGCAGAAAATCCATTGGTGTAAGGTTTATTAGACACCTCTTCTTCTTCGTCTTTTTCATGAACACAAACTTCAACGGACTGCGGATACGACTGTTTTCTTTCAAGAAACGGAGTCTCACTGGCGTTATGGTTAACTTCAGATTTTTCAGAAGTTTGGATTTCTGGAACATTTTCATCGTTCCAAACTGCCACTTGAAAATCATCATTCGCGGAATCGAGAGGCTTGGGCTTGATTGCATCGACATAGCCTGGTGCGAAACCTGGTCTAGTTTTGACTTTTGTTATTCTTGGAGTGATTTGAGGTTTCTGAGGCGAGTCAGAAGTAGCACTCAGCGACGAAGAAGTTAGTTTCAGACACTGCCGGACCTTTGACGGAGATGACAAACCAATGCTTGTTATTGAGGGATGAAGGGAAGATTTGTGTTCATGACACTCCGCTTGTATATTAACTGTTGTAATACCAGACCGTTTGGATGAGTTCGAAAAATCAAGCAGTGAAGTCGACGGCATTTGTGATGAAAAATTTGATTTTAAAGGTATAGGTGACCTGGGTGAAATATTCACAGAATCTTTTCGACCATCATTACTATTTTTCACCTCGCTAGACACAAGGGACGATGGTTCGCTTCTAGAGTAGTGATCATTAGATGGGCTCACTAATAGTCGAGAAGTGATGGTTGTCTTTGAGGGTTTCAGTTCAATGGAAACAATGTTTATGGAGTTTGTCCCCACATTGTTTTTGCAAAATGCGGGACATTGAGTGACACCAATACAGTCACGATTTTCACCAGACTCTGGAACTTTGTTTCGAAGCTTTTGTTGATGATTTATGGAGCCCTCACCTTCTGCTGCAAATATCCTCCTGCATCTTTCAAAGTGACTTTTAAAGTTCGCTTGGCTCTCATGACCTCTAGGGCTGCCTTCACAATCTCCTGTCCTCTCCTCGTCAGCTCCAGCATCCTCCTTTTCGTCCACACAAATTCTTGTTGAAGAAATGCTACGGAAATTCACTCTAGAACTGTCTTCCAAATCCACTCTAGAGCTGTTTTCTAATTCCACTCTAGAACTGTCTTCTAAATCCACTCTAGAACTGTCTTCTAAATCCACTCTAGAACTGTCTTTTAAATGCACTCTCGAGTTGTCTCCTAAATCCACTGTAGAGCTGTCTCGGAAGTCCACTCGAGAGCTGTCTTCTGAATCCACTCTACAGTTGCCTTCTGAATCAGTCCCATAACGCATGCAGTTGGCGTATTCTTGAGTATAATTCACAGTGACATGCCCACAACTTTCATTGCTTTTACTATTCATAAGGACGACAGGCAACGCATATCATAATGGAGGTAACGTTACTAAACTTTAAAAACTGGACAACAAAATCAACGTCACAAAATAATTTACAGACATTTCAATTTATGCCGCATTCTTCGTTTATATTTCTAAAATTTTTCGAATGTGAACCCATTAATGCACTAAAAAGTCTAAATCGTAAATCAATGCATTTCTGAGATAAAAAGTGAAACACAACAGTATGAATTGCAAAACATTAACAGACATTGCTCGCAAAAACACATAAAATTCCATAAGAAATCCAAAATTTCTCAAGTGACGTAACTTCTGAAAAAAATTTCACCCGTAAATTTTATGATTACAGTAGAAGTTCCAGTGACACGAACACAAAGAGCAGCAATGAAGGAATGTATGAACACACACAATACGAGTTCTCACACTGTCGTACATATTTTCAAGAAACATTATAAAAATTAACGTGAACACAAGCAAAACGAGTAAGAGGGGAAGTGAGATGATGTGCAGCTACCTGCGGAGATTTAAGCATCACTGCACGCAGGGAGCATCACAACAGAGGCATCACACATCACTGCACCCAGGGAACATCACAACAGAGGCATCACACATCACTGCACCCAGGGAACATCACAACAGAGGCATCACACATCACTGCACCCAGGGAACATCACAAGAAAGGTATCACATATCACTGCACGCAGGGAGCATCACAACAGAGGCATCACACATCACTGCACCCAGGGAACATCACAAGAGAAGCATCACACATCACTGCACCCAGGGAACATCACAAGAGAAGCATCACACATCACTGCAGCCAGGGAACATCACAAGAGAAGCATCACACATCACTGCACAGGTAATACCATCAAGGCTCCTGACATCACTACGCTTATTAGGTTCTGTTGCCTCTATTTTTTATGTCCTTAGTTCTCTTCAGTAACAACTAACTCACCACACTTCTTCATGCCTTCTGTGTTTACATACTGAAAGCAGAGAAGCAAACAAGTTTTACGCTTAAAAATTAGTTTCGTTCATCTCTCTATTTATCTTCATTTCCACACTAACTATGCACATTTCTACACTAACTATGAACATTTCCACACTAACTATAAACATGTCATGTCTAATTCCGTTGTGACAAAAGCATTCCCTCATCAAGTTACAGGTTCTCTGGACTGTACAAGATAAGTCAAACATGTACGAACTTTTTTATTTCACACAATTTTTTATTGAAAACATAGCTAGAAAAACATGGTTTCTCTAGGTATAATATCCCTCTAGTTATAATACCACTGTAGGTATCAAAATATACGCGAAGAACAAATTTACACGAGTCTGTTCTAATCTGAATACGTAGAAAATTCACTTAAAAGTTAATTATCAATCTTAACTCGAGAGAATAAGGTCACTTATTTGAAACGTTGACACGCTAAACTACGCAGCACCTGCGTAACAATGCATTACTCGTTCATGGGAAGTTAATAAAGTTAATACTTCCTTCCAGATCACACGTCATTTTCCATCAAAATATTCAATATCGTGGGTGCTTGATGAACCAAAACTTACGTCCCTTATTAAAATTGTATTTTTAAAATCTTAACTCTGATTTTTCATTACAGCAATTAGGTGCTTTTCAATCACGAATACGTGAATTTATAGGTGAGCAATTCCATTACCTTCTTGTTGCCAATGAAAATGAGCTCTCTTTGTATGAGCAGGTTAAAATACAGGGTGTCTCCAAAAAATATACTCACTTTTAGACCGCCCATTACTCATATATTTTGTTTTAATTGCAGTATTTTTTGACATAGATGCAAGACTAACGAGTTGAATTAAAGGGAAAAAACATTGAATTCAAAAAAATGAAATGCCGTAAAAGAAAACTTCAATATTCTTCCCGTATTCTAGTTTTCCTTTAGTAATGGGCAGTCAAAGCGTGAGCACATATTTTTGGGACACTCTGTAGATAATTTTTCTGATTAGTCGACTAATTAATTCTTCCACTTCGTTAAGTATAAGAAATTCAATGAAAATAGCATATTTTACTTTGTGAACAATTTCAACTGAACTCTACATGTCCAAAAAAAGTATGTATTAGCTATTCCAGCAGAACATCGTTCAATAATAGTAGAATAAAATTAAGACGCAAGTTATCTTGAAGATAACTGGTTGGTCGTACACAGGAGGCACTAAATGCCCGCGTTCTGTATATTCTGTTTTCATGAAGAAATCCGAACGTATTCTTGCAATCGAGTTGCTACTCATTAGACTGTTTACTAATTGTAAAAATTTGCATGAACAACAATGCTTAACTGAGCAATAAACGCGTGCAAGTAGCAGGTGTGATCAAAGACCACGAATAATTCGACAACTTAATTGTTAAACTTGAGTTGGTCCAATACGACTCCAATACAAGCAGCAACTTTCATTCTCTAATCTCAATAAAACTAAAATAAAAAGTCTCAGTGCCATGTGCTGCAGAAAAAAGAAATTAAATCCGAAATTTAAGATGTAAAATTAAGTTTAAGGAACACAAACACGACAATAATGCGTTAGAAAATACGAAGCAAACATGGTTTCATGTAAAACGTTGTGCTAGCAATCACTGAAACGCTCAAAACCCACACAAACGTCCGCAAAATTATAGATTTAGATGCGAAATTAGTTAAACGCAACAGATGTCCTTTTTCATTGCGTAGGGCAGCGGTGGTAGCACTGCAACACGAACAAGACGAAGTTTATGATGAAGTAATAGCATCGTCAAGTTCAACCTACATCGTGCATGTCGCATGAGGCCTATTGGGAAATTCAAATTAATTATTGACTAATTTTAACAGTGACACAGTTTAACCCTTTCACAGTCTGAGACCCACATGTGGTACTCGAACGTCTCAGTTGAAACGTCTTAATAGCACATGTGGGTCTTATATCACTATTTACACTCCTATATATATTGCACAGAACGTGTGACCGAAACCAGAAAATTGTCTGGGACTGATAAAAGGTTAAGCTCTCACAGGCAGTCTGAGAGACAGTGTACAATTCCTAGTCAAACGACAAGAAATATTGCTTGCTGAGTGAAGGAAGCTTCCAATGCTGCTGCAACTAACACTATCTTCAGGCTATAAAAGCCAATCATAAACGAGTATTTAAAAATATAAAAAATAACGACTTGGAAAGTGATGTACTCACACAGTACTGCAGATACTATTGTGGAATTTTGTTCCTGTTAAAATAATTAGAAATTTACCATGCAATTTTGGAGAAAACTGTGGAGTTTTGAAATCATGAAATTTTGGCACTATTCTGTAACACAAAATTTCTAATTCGCTTCCACACTTCTATTGCTCTGAAGAACTTGCCCCCATAGAAAATATCATACTCTGAAATGTACATATTCCGTACTCATTGTACTTACTATGCAGTGCCTGCTCACATAAAAGTAACATTTCATTCTAGCTGAGTACATCTTACCTATGAAATGAAATCTTATCGCTTTCATGCCGCTACACCGACGTAAACATAACGCCTGCTTAGCTTCCATGCTGCAACAACATAAACATAACGCCTGCTTAGCTTCCATGCTGTCACACCAACATAAACATAACGCCTGCTTAGCTTCCATGCTGCAACAACATAAACATAACGCCTGCTTAGCTTCCATGCTGCAACAACATAAACATAACGCCTGCTTAGCTTCCATGCTGTCACAACAACATAAACATAACGCCTGCTTAGCGGCTAAGACGAGATTTTTTAAACTGGAATGTTCATTACACGTACTTATGAACACAAATGTAAAGTATGCAACCCTTTTGAGAAATATTCAGTTAAATAAGCCTGTGCCTACACTTGAAATGTGTTTCTACGAGACGTCCGAGCGGATGCATCACGTCGGAAAATACTCCCTCAACTATCTGATCCGAACTGTAAACTTTTAATGGAGCACAGTTCTTGCTACGGCAATTCACCAGCTTGGTCGACTATAACCAGCTTGGTCGACATCACCAGCTTGGTCGACTGGTGAGCGAATCTGCTTGCGAGCGGGAAGACCCGGGTTCGAATCCCGCTGCCGACATGGTTGACGCGGCTAGAAATACGGCATGGGACTTGGGTAAACAACCGAATAATTATCGAAGTAATTATCCGACCCAAGAATGGGCCAGAAGGTTCGTTCCTATAGCCTCATTCTATTCTAATTAATTACCGAGAGCTGCGCGCTCCCGTCCCATGAGAAGCTTAACTTTACAGCGACTTGTAAATAAATGTTTCTAGTAACAGTACAGTGGTAACAGTTTACCTCTGAACCCTTGTCAGACGTAACTGCTTCACCACAGCTCATCCGTAGGTAAGTTCTGTTTAGCTGCCTCGTTAATCAATTGAAGAATTAGTAAATTTTCACTAATTAATTGAGATTGAGTAGTGGCACCCCCGAATGCAGAATCGCCGCTTTTAACTTACAAATCTGTTTCGGAAAATATTCATTTCACATCACCAAGTTTTTACACCATATAACATTAACCAATTATTTTGGGAAGTGTTTTTATGATTAGTGGGTCAGTTGTTCAGATGCCACCCAAAAAGGTTTTCTCAAAAATACGAAAACTCCGTTTATGTACATGGAAACAAATATTTAAAACACAATAAGACACAGGCTAGTTCATTTATTAAGAAATTTCTAGAAACTGAGGAACTGAATCATTGTGGGACCTGTTTAAATTCGAAGCTAATAAATCCGTTTGATTTTGCAGTACAAAGAGATGGAGTTTCTAGACATCAACAGCTTTGTATCTCGTGCCTTCTACTAGTTAGAGTCCATCAGGAATGCGAGTTTGTTTTTTATACCCGAGCATTAAATGCTGCAGTTTGATAAGGAAAATACTCAATTCTAAAGGAAATGGATAACAGTTAGAGAAGTACAAGTACCAATTTCTGCTTTGATTGTTTGCAGCACTACTAAATTTACTGAAAACTGCCATAATATTTTCCCTGGCATCCCTTCAGAACGGATAAATCAATTATCAGAGAATGTCCGCACCGTCAGCGTCACATAAGTTAATCATCGTCGGTCCAGCTCCGACTTTGCACAGGTGCTGCCGAGCTGCTGGAGCAACAACTTCAACCCTTAAATGACCACATTGTTTCCGAAGAGAGAATTACAAGACAACCACACGCTGTTTATTGGTTCATCATCATGCCGGCAGCGTCTGAACAAGTAGAACCGTAACAAGTTCTGAATGTTCTAAACGTGTTGAGTGTAATGCTGGATTGGTAAAACCTTATAACACTTTTTTACAAGAAATATCAGTGTCCATTTGGTCGTTGCGGGGATACCACGCAATGCCCTGTCTTGCTGCCCATGTTGTCTGGTGTTTGTTTTATGTATCATAGTACAGGTGAAGTAGGTGCACATCAGATACATCGTAATTGTGCTCCACGTTGGTTGTAACCTGTGTTAGAAATCTGCATGGCGCGAATTCTGCTTGATACTTCATATTCTAATCAGATTCTTATTTTACATCTATTCAGTTTTGGAATTTTAAAAATGCTGTGGAGCACATAACACTCACGGACAAATACGCCTCATGTATGATACACAGTTTTCAATAATTAACGTTACAACTTTTAGAGCTTTGTTTATTGAACGAACAAATGCATATAATACGAAAAAAAGAAAATAGTAGTTAAATATGTAATAGCAGGACATCAACACATTTTATTCAATATACTTTATTTTATATCAATATCAAGCTGAAGTCGCTTAGAGAATGACTCACACGAGTCACAAATGACTTTTAGAAGAATTTTGGCCCCTTTCTTTTTGAGTTTTGACTTCAATGCCTCAACATTCTTGTGATAAGTTGCTGAAATTTGCAACTCTGATATGGACTATATGCCATAATTGAGAGGATTCAGATCCGGCCATGAAGAAGGCCATTCCTCCTCTGAAATGAAGTGGAAAACATATGATGCCAGCCATTGTTGTGTTTACTTAGCTTCATGTGAGAGCACCGAGTCGTCCTGAAATGACGCCTGGCGTTTTTTGAAATGATTTTCAGTCCAAGGCAACAATAACTCTGCAAGAATGTAGTTGGTGTAATTTTTTTGATTAACTGTAACCCCTATTAACACCACAAAAAACAATGAACCTGTTCCGATTTCCGTGATTGCGACCCATACGATCCCTGATGCCACTTCTCGTATTCGAGTGACCACCCTGGTGTCCATTTCACTAGTCCCAGACCAAAATTGATCATTTTTTATGTTAAATTTTTGCTTAATATTAATTAAGTTTCTGCTCGTCACTGAACACAAGGTTTGGTAGCGTGGCTTTGCAGATACGAGACAGAGGAGTTCAGTTCTTGCAAGACGCTTGTCTACAGTTTTCGTAGTTAACACCTATGTCTATTGATGTTTGTAAGAAGACATCTTTGTCTTTAGGGAGAACAGTGGACATGTTTAGTAGGGATGCAGTCTCATATTTTGCTAGATTTCTGAAGGATTTCTTTGGGTTATTTCTGAGTTTATTTGTCGTCCTCGAACTGACAGAACCTCAAATCTGAGGTTTTGGCAGTTCGAGGATGACCTTGCCTAATCCTATTTTTACTTGCATAGTCTCTTTGAACCGCTTCAACGTTATCCATACAAGTATTCTGTTAACTTTCAAAGTTTTAGTAATGTCTGTTGAAGATTTTTCCGCCTTATGTAACTCTAAAATAGCTATTCATTTGTCTACATTTTTAGCCATTAAAATGAATAACCATGGAAAACAAAGTTTTGTTAATACACAAAAATTTTACATAACTGAGATGTTAGAGAAAGTAATTGATTTTACATTTCAATATAACGATAATTATTAACGAGATGATCTTCAAGTGATATATGATGTGAATTATTAAATATTGTACTTTCTAATAATCCAAATTTACCGAATAAATGATGGGAGATTTATTTGCGATTTATGTTTCTTCACACCTAAAAATATAGAAATTTTTTTATCAAAGTATTTAATAGAAATCACATACTTATCTCCGAGGAGTACCACATCAAACAGTTTCTTAAGTTAGAAATGAACCTCATTATTTTGGTGAAAATTTTTCACGTTTACAAGGTGGCCGAACCACCAAACTAACAGTGGCGGAATTGTCATCACTTCTTCTGGTCAGCGTCTTTAACTAGACCCTTATTTCCTCTCATACGTAGTACAGGTAACACATACACGTACACAAACGTACACACGTCATACCTGTACACACGTACGTCATACCTGCACACGCGTACACACGTCATACCTACACACACGCACACACGTACACACGTCACACATGTACACACGTCACACATGCACACACGTGCACACGTCATACCTGCACACACGTACACACGTCACACCTGCACACACGTACACACGTCACACATGCACACACGTCACACCTGCACACACGTCACACCTGCACACACGTACACACGTCACACATGCACACACGTACACACGTCACACATGCACACACGTACACACGTCACACATGCACACACGTACGTCACATACGACAGCTGTGGACGGTTGATTTTTTTAGATACGGCAGCGGCCGACCGTCTAGTGGAGGAAATGTGTACATGTTGTGAGGTGGTGGAGTGCATGTTGTGAGGTGGTGGAGTGCATGTTGTGAGGTGGTGGAGTGCATGTTGTGAGGTGGTGGAGTGCATGTTGTGAGGGGGTGGAGTGCATGTTGTGAGGTGGTGGTGTACATGTTGTGACACTTCCATTGGACGTGGATGTGGTGGATATATCATAGATACTTCCACCAGAAGGTAACACAATAGAAGAGGATACGATCGAATTAGTTACTTCAATTGAAAGTTAACCCATTGAAAGTAGATGAATAGTTAATGTAGTCGATGCATTCGAAATTGATACAAAGACACTTGATCCATTCCAGTGTAAATTCACACTAACATTTAATCCGTTATTATTAAATTTTTAATTAAAATACCTTGTTTCAAATATTTGAGATCTACATATATAGTGATATTTCATCATGAATTTAAAATGCATATTTTTTTTTACAAAAGATTACCTGCTTTGAACACATGAGTCTCATCACAACACAACAATAGAAACTAATGTCGCTAAAAAGACTTTTTTTTCGAGGCGCTAAAAATTGTGTGTTGATATACCGTCGAACTTTTGTGTCTTGGTGACGCTAAGCCTGGCCTAGCATGTAGCACACAAGCTTAGTTATTGCATACGAAAATATCATTCATTCCGGAAACTAGTCACATACCATCCGTGTTTTCGGGTTTCAATAATAGAGCTGAAGTCATAAAAAATATGTATACAAATTAAAAGGAAACTTTAAGCTACAATTTCTAATTTGCTGGCTCTCTGCTCAGAATGCTGTGATCTCAATCCTTGAAATTTAAATTGCCGCGGGAATTAAGTGAAAACTTCATTACATTTAATAAGAGTGAAAGTCACAATTGAAAGACGGGTACACAAGTGAATAGTCAGCACACAACTTCATCAAGACAGGTGACACAGGTAAATAGTCAGCACACAACTTCATCAAGACAGGTGACACAGGTAAATAGTCAGCACACAACTTCATCAAGACAGGTGACAGGTGGACAGCACAGGTGCTATTGCTGCGTGCAGCACTGGTGTTAGTCTCAATGACAACACACATAACAACAGAGAAAAATTAACGTGCAAAATACAGAAGCTCTAAGTGCTAGTTCACATTCCAGAGTGAGGCCCTCATGTTCCCTCCCCTCCACCCCCATTCCACGCTATGCCTCTCTCTCGTTTTCCTGCCCGGAGACCTAATAAAAGAGCAGTTATCTGGATTACCTCTGACGAACTGCGAGTTATTGAACTGCTTCGTTGACGTTATTGTGAAGAACACGTGTCCCTGCATCAGCCAGGAGCTATTGACATTTTGCAACCTACCAGCATGTGTGAGAAATACCCTGACAAGCTTACGACTCACCTTGTGTTCGCAAGCTACTTTCATAAGTAAGGGCAACAATGTCCATAACGTTGCCATTTACCTAATAGAATTTATGTACATGCATGTAAAAAAGGCCTTATCTGCTTCGTTACGACACATTTGATGGAACAAATGTTAGGGGAAGCAGTAAAGGAACATCACTGATCTATAGGCAAAATAATATGAATTCGTCAGACTTACCAGGACAACTGCTCGAGTAAGCCTAGCAACACTGCAACACGCCAGCACAAACTGCACGACTGCTCGAGTAAGCCTAGGAACACTGCAACATGCCAGCACACACTGCTCAAGTAAGCCTAGCAACACTGCAACATGCCAGCACACACTGCCCATTTCAGCAGCTTGACAAGCATGCAACCAACGAGCAGCATCTGAAGCGGTTCCTGTATTCTCGCTGACATCGCCCAGGGAAAAATGCTTGCTCATGAATAAAAGTTGAATTAATGTGCTCATACCGAGAATTTCAATTTAATTTAATTGTGTGCTCCCTAATTTATTCATAGTCTAATACTTAATGATACATACTCATCGATTATATTTAAGTTTCTACTAGCCTCTTAACCTGTGCATACTGTGTGTTAAAATGTTTACATAGGCATACTGCATAATATTGTACATAGGTGTAAGTATATGTGAATATATTAATATTTAGTAGTATAAACATTAACACTTCAGCCAGGGAGCTTCCGTCCCAAAATTTAAATAATCAGCATTAAACATATACATAACCAAAAATTGACGACTATCGTTTTCTACTTACGTACATCATATAAAAAATATGATTTCCCCTCATTTTTTGCGAAATCGACTATAATAAAAATTTGTTCTGCACACTATTTCTTCCTCATGATTACAGCCTTATGTGTAATGACAGAATAAAATACTTCTTTGAAACCTCTCTCTCTCTCTCTGAACCAATAAACAATATTCAAAGAATGGTGCGAACACATCAACGAATAGCATCTTCAGCATCACCTAACCATCCGTCCCTCTTGCCCTTTCTCGTGCGCCTGGAGGGGCGAAAAAATAATTGAGAAGCAACAAAAACTGAAGCTACTGTTGGCGAAGCGAGTGGGCGGAGCCTCAGCCGTAGGGCACTACCGCAAGGGGGTGGAGCTTACTGCGACCTGGGGACGCAAGAAAACTGTTCACAAATAAATTTTAAAACAAATCAGTAATAAACTCCGCAATTGAAACCAACGTAAACCAACTAACAAAAACCTGAAGGATACGAGGGTAATGGACAATGGATGGACGGGTATAAGTAGTAATGAAGGAAACGTACAATTACACAACAACGTAGTTGAAAATATTTCAGGATTGAAAAAGTCAATTATTAGAGAACCGCATCTGAAATATTCGAAAATCTGCCATAGAACAAATCAAATCTAAAAAATTTGTCACTAATGTGGCTTAACGGAATCAGTAAATGTGAAATCACATGCATCAGACTCAATAATGAAAGTGATGAAAAGACTACCCCGCGAGGAGGCGGAGTACAGAGTTACATCTGGTAGCTAAAAAAAATAAGACTGAGAGGAGCATCTGGGTAGCTGTGGCAAAATCTGTTTACTTTACATCACATTCCAAACATTCAAAAGGCTGTAACAAAGGAGAGTAAATAAGTAATCCATTAAAATTCAATTTGTTTGTAACTAGGCTTTATTCCTTTTCGTTGGGCTAAAAAATGGCAACTACCAGTGGCATGCATCATCGGAATCAAGAACACAGCTCAGTGAATTACTACAAAAACCCCAAACAAAAAGCTGGAAATAAAGTAGCTTCTGAAGCCACGGCTGTAATATGTGACGAATTAAATACAATGAACTTATCATCGGACGGCCTCCTGCTGGATTCCTATACATATATACAATAGAATTCCTTTAAACCGGCACTCACTAGCCAAGCTTTATATATTTATTCATTATGTTTTTTCTTCTTTAACAGCTTTAAGCAATTGATATTGTTTTCCTCTTATGTCTAGCGTGTCTATGAATTGTTTGTGGTTACTTGGGTGATATTAACAGGCAAATGCAAAGTCCCATGGGTGCCAGTTAAAAAGACTTCTACTGTATACAGCTCAGCGCCAGCGAGAATGCGTCCACTTGGAAATGAAAGTAAAAAATAAAAATCAAAGCACCAAAGAAAAAAAGAGAAGAATTACCGTGATGTAGGCACCACTTGATGCATCATTATCGGTATAGTAACAGCACGTCTACTGAAGTGTTTGAAGAATGGTAGGACGCAGAGAATACAAATCGTCGAGGAAAAAGTCAAGCGTCGAGCCACAACAAGGAGCGACAGATCGCTCGCTCAACGCCCCCTGATAAGTGAAAACGAGATAAAAGAAGCATAGCTATAACCACAAAAAAACTCACATGAAATTTTTTGTAGCCAGAACATGACAGTAAATCCGTAGTGGGTCGTGAAGACAATTCTAAACACCATTTGGAGGTGCTATCTAAGGAGGACTCGAGCTTGCTGCTGGCTAGAGACAACTCCTGAAATCGAGTGAATAGAATCTATGGTAAAACCAGAGCGCACCACATATTGAAATAATAGCCATCATTTTCACTGGTATAGAACAGAGTTGCATTAATTGACGGCGTGGGACTTGGGTATCGACCTAAGAA
>VCRD01001972.1:87805-99087 GCA_006783055.1 Trinorchestia longiramus
ATCTGGAGTTATGGTGCACAGATCTGGAGTTATAGTGCACAAATCTGGAGTTATGGTGCACGTATCTGGAGTTATGGCGCACATAAATTGAGTTATAGTGCACACATCTGAAATTATGGTAGACGTAAGAGAAGATAGTTTGAGTAAATTGAAGTGGAATAGAGAAGGAGCTTAGACGACTGTTAGTGCAGTGCATGAGGCAAACAAACAACTTCAAGAGAACTAAACTTGTGAACGTTTGTCCTCGCGGACTGTTTGGCAGCAAACACAGCGTCTGTTTGTTGCAGTGGGGCAGCATAACCCACCTCCCATTCTTTCTCAGCTCAAACATGCGCCAAGAACAAACGCTCTTTGACACTTCGATAAAAATTGCCACTAAAATTTACGGCTTTGCCAAAATTCTTTCCATACAGCAGTTATTCCTTCACGTGGCGTGTAACAAATTCTTTCACTTCGGAAATTAACGAAGAAACACATTTTAGACAACACATCAATAGTTTCCGCCACGCCTACATTTTTACGCTAATAAAAAATGCGTTGCACGGTTCTGTTCTATGCAAGCACGCGATATCCCACGTGCTGCTTTAGGAGTTACAGCAATCATCCTTGTGTTACGTGTACACTCGTTTAGTGCTCAGCAATCATCCTTGTGTCACGTGTACACTCGTTCAGTGCTCAGCAATCATCCTTCTGTCACATGTACACTCGTTTAGTGCTCAGCAATCATCCTTGTGTCACGTGCACACTCGTTCAGTGCTCAGTAACAATCCTTGTGTCACGTGTACACTAGTTTAATGCTTAGCAATCATCCTTGTGTCACGTGTACACTCGTTCAGTGCTTACTTTGAAAGGTTTGTCTTCAAAAATACAGTGCACTTGTCTGTCAAGCTTCCATCCACTAAATTTTTAAGGGTTTTTCTTACCCATCAAGTTTAAGTTTACGAATCTAGCTACCAAACTAGTCGAAAGAAATTGTAACGATATTTCAAGATTTTATTCAAGTTCTCATATATTCTCATACCTATGCAAATATACTCATCACACATTTTTATTTCTGAAACTGTACCAGATTGAACGCTTCATGACACCACGAGATATACACTGTAGAAAATGTATGTAATAAAATATATATAATTTCTCCCCTCACAAAAGCCGTGAGAGCATCCAAAGGACGTCGTAAGACGTTTCTGAAAGTCAAAACGACCCAATAAAATTGATCTGTTGCAAAGTACTACTATGCGTATTATAGGATAATTCAGACTTAGATTTGTCTTGAGAAGTTGGGGGTTCGTGGCGACCTCTAACATCCATAGGGGATTCATGGAAACTTTTGTCACTTTTCGGGGGTTCGTGGAGACTTTGTCACTTTTCGGGGGTTCGTGGAGACTTTGTCACTTTTCGGGGGTTCGTGGAGACTTTGTCACTTTTTGAGGGTTCGTGGAGACTTTGTCACTTTTTGAGGGTTCGTGGAGACTTTGTCACTTTTCGGGGGTTCGTGGAGACTTTGTCACTTTTTGGGGGTTCGTGGAGACTTTTGTCACTTTTCTGGGGTTCATGGAGACCTTTAACATCTAAAGGAAGTTTGAAGGGGAAATAGGGAAGCAAACCTTCACATCTATTAACATGTGGCCCATTGCTTTGATAGATAACAGATAATTTTTTTGTGAGCTAAACAAATATTGTCGTTCGTACGCTACATAATTGTTGGTACGCTACACAATTGTTGGTACGCTACACAATTGTTGATACGTTACATGATTGTTGGTATGTTACATAATTGTTGGTAAGCTACATAATTGTTGGTACGCTGCACAATTGTTTGTACGTTACATAATTGTTAGTACGTTACAAAATTGTTGGTAAGCTACATAATTGTAAGTACGTTACATAATTGTTGGTAAGCTACATAATTGTTAATACGTTACATAATTCTTGGTAAGCTACATAATTGTTAGAACGTTACATAATTGTTGGTAAGCTACATAATTGTTAATACGTTACATAATTGTTGGTAAGCTACATAATTGTTAATACGTTACATAATTGTTGGTAAGCTACATAATTGTTAATACGTTACATAATTGTTAGTAAGCTACATAATTGTTCGCGCGCTACTAAATTTTTGGTGCGCTATATAATTGTTTGTGCACTACTTAATAGAGCTTAAAATGAGCTGCTAACCTCTAGCACCCTACCCTCCTGATGAGTTAGCTCACGTGAGCTGAACATATGTAGAGGCATAGCGTAGAAATCGTACACACATGCAATACAGATGAATAACACAACTTTTGCTTTCAGTTTTGCTTTAGTTAACCCAATTCATGTATTCAGACTTCAACTTATAATTATTCGCTCTGATGGGAACACGCATTTTTAGGTTCCTTCTCATATATTGTATGCCATAACATAGTTATTACGTAACACATTATTGACATTCATTTTTTCATTTTTCATTCACTCAGCATTAGTTGAACGCATTCATATGTTAAGATGTCGGAGTTGTCCCGACAATATTTTGAGTTGTCTCAACTAAAACAGAACAAGCAATGCCAAGGAAAGAAGCACATCTTTATTTTCGTGACATTTCAGTACTCGTGTCCCAGTTTCTGAGCTAGTTGTGACGCCAGCACCTTGTTGCCTGCTCTAATGAATAAGATCTCAGGTCAATTTTTCAAGTATTACTATGGTAATAATGCTTCACAACCAGTGAACAAATTAACTAATGATTGAATATATGTTAATGATAGAATAACAAGCAGGAGTGTCAGAGTAACAATCGCTAATCATCTAAAATCTTTAATGCATTAATCTTTAAAATAATTTCAAATTATTCAAATCTAAACCGTAAAATTTTCACGGGAACTGTCTAGTTTACGATACTGAAGACTCTTCAATAATTACTACTCCAATATTTTTATTACATTAACTATGTTGGTAGCTGAGGTGAAACGAGAAACAATTTTGATGGTCGTACGAACTCACACGCCTGAAACGATCGAATTTGTTTCAAGACAATGCACAAATAAAACAAACACGATAAAAATACAAAATCAACCCACCCTCGTTCAAGAGGTCCATCAGGAGCACGACGAGTTTAATTACGTACACAATTTATTTTTATTTTAAGTTGTTTTCCTTGCGCTCTTTGAATTTAAGCCGGCTAATCTATATAGGTCGATTTGTGGCAGTCAATTAAGAAGAGAAATTCTTTTAAGGAGATGTAGTTGGACGGTCTGGAACTCGCGCCGCTGTGTATTCGTTGTTAGAACAGGTTTGTGGTAGCTGATGCCGTTCACTTCTCTAGAGCCTGTGCAGAGTATTGCTCGTTGCAATAAACCTCTGGGAATATCTTTTTATTAATCTGCCGACATTTATGTAGCATGAACACTGGCAGCGTCTTAAATAATGCTTCAAGCACCACCAGTACAAAACATACCTTGTACTACGAACAACACCTCAATGTTCTCGCACCATCGGAGTAATAATGAGTTGGATTCAAATGTGGTATAGCTACAGAGGGCGTTTTTATATTAGCATCTAATCCTTTATACTAGTCTATGATGCCACAAAGAAGAAATTTTAGCATTGCAAAGTCATTGAATTGCATATTTCTTCAGATTCCAATGAATCAGGAGTTTATTTTTGAACGGATAAGCCTCTCGAAGACCCACTTCTTGCCACCACCATAGGCCTTACAATCAAGCACACATACGAGCACAACTTGAGGAGCATCATAGCGTCGGAAGAGATACATGGTGGGGTGAAGGTTGGCAAAACCCTACATGAATGACCTGATTGAAGCTCACCCTATACACATTGCCAATGCAGCCGATTTTTCAGAGTATGAACACGAGTCTTTCATGAAGGAGCGTGATGTCTGCACGCTGAGGTGTTTAGAAGGGAACGTTGGTTCGATGTCCTCGTGTTGGCAGGCAACTGTTCAATGAGCAACAGATTGTACAGGCGATTATGGATTGCTATCTTCACTCAATAATAACAGAAACGAGAGAATTCAAAAACCTCTTCTGCTTCAAACACATGCAAGAGAATGTTGCTTCGCTGATATAGGGAGGAAAACACTCGTCCTAACACGTCTTTTAATACAGCTCACAGGAAAGTAAAATTCCTCTGTATTTTGTCAGTGAAGTGCATTGCATGTTTGACAGCTACAAAATGTAGAGATAAATTTAGAAACATCTCAAGAAATCAGGGTAAAAAATGGATTAATGCACGAGTTTCGGCACAGATTAAATCATTTATGTCCCTCGCTCTGGAACTAATTAGGCATGGGACAACTCAGACTACTTTCTGCAGGCACTCAGCTGCGTCGTCAGTGACTGGGCAACTGCCACTAAATGCAGCTGCGTAACTGCCACTAAATGCATCTACGTAACTACAACTAAATGCAACTGCGTAACTGCCATTTAATGCAGCTGCGTAACTGTCATTAAATGAAGTTGTAAAACTGCCTCTAACTGCAGCTGCGTAACTGCAATTAAATGCATGTGGCCTTTTAGATAGCTATGTTTACCCTAAAGCATTGTTGGATTCCAGATAAATCAGAAATGTTCAGTCGAGTAATTGTAGTGGAGAAAATCATTCTTTGAATCTTTCTCCTGATATTAAATACCAGACACAGGACATGTAGTTAGCATGCTAATTTTTTTTTAAATCGCTGAATTTGGAAGCATTTATTTATGAGAACACACGATAGAACACTCGAATACATCGGTATGCTGCTGATACAGAGACTCCGTCAAATTATTTAGCAGTAACTCTGAAAAATAGCGATTATCTGCCACTGAAAATATCACTTCTATTCGATCCGTAAATTTTCGGCAGTTGGGTCTTTTTTTGAGAAAACCGAACAATTCAAAAATCAAATTGATAGCTCCCAGATAGGACAAATCTCTCTCCACATCCTGCCTAAACACAGAACTTGCATCAGTGTATGAGGCCATGGGTTTTTCTTGCTTCTAAGAGCCATGCAGTTCATACACCGTCAGTTTGTTTACGACTCGCAGTTGGACAAACTAATTTCAAGTTGCACTAATTCTTCTGCTGCATGTAAGAGACAATCATGCTTATCAGGTACTACTCAGATGATTCCTATATCAACCCTATATAATAAAAGTCGATGTCTATTTATTTGTATATGTATAAATGTGTGTTTGGTGTCACGAACCATGGGACAGATAACATAAATTGGCATCCCACTATATAATAATACAATAAAAATAAAGTTGCTTGCTTGGTCCGTCTCTCTGTCATTCTCTTAAGGATTTAGATCGAAGAAAATTCGGTAGAGTATACATGTACCGTAAGCATTGCATTGTGGATACCAAAGGCACATCCTTCAATGTGGAAACTTCGCAAAGCCCGCGTCCACTGGCCAACGAAACGAGAAATTCAGTCAAAAACACGTGAATTCTTTCACGTGTGGGTCTACTACTCTACCTGTATAATAGATAGTGTATTTCCATCTTTTTCTATCTCTCTCTCTTTATCTGTGCGTGTACGTCCCAGTTTTTCCAATCTATTATTGAAGAAAAATTGTTGACCTGAAATCAGAACGGGTATACATGTATTATAAGCATTGTAACGTGGATACCAAAGGCGCTGAATTACTATAACATACTTCATTTTTTCTGTTATAATCTTTCTTCTCTTACACGGCCATGTTATCGGTAGATCAGATACAGAATGGAAGTTCTGTACATATACATTCATGAAAATATTTAATTTAAACACAATTATTTACCGTGAACCTCAATATATTCGTCTTCATAATAATTTTAATTTAGGCAAATCTAGACCGTGGGCTTTCCACGGGAACTATCTAGTCTACATCCCACTATTTAATAGTACACAGTTTGTTGCTTGCTTGCTTGGTCCGTCTCTCTGTCACGCTCTTAAAGATTTGGATAGGAGAAAATTCGTCAACTGAATAACAAGAGATACCATGCAATTTCATCCCTAAATTACGATGGTTAATATAGTTTCTGGAATATATACTCGATAGTCGAAATACTACATTGGAGTTTTTGATCCTGTCTTACATAAGCTATTTCACATATTTTTTGAGCTAAATTTCTTCGTATCAGTTAAAATTTCTCGCGGAGTACATAAAGGCCAAATAAGCGGAGTAGAGGCCCCTGGCTGGGTCAGTGTAGGTAGTCACGATACGGAACCCAGTGCTGGGTCATTACAATTTTTGTCCCCTTGCAAGATGGGGGAAACATTTGTTTAAAAGGTAGCATAGATACAGTTTTCTTCTTCTTAATAACTGCATGTTTGTACTTCAAACTATGCTATTGGACCAGCACCTTTACATCGACAGCCTCATCCAACGGACACACCATGAGGCTAAAAAACCGCTTTGCTTTGAAAATGAGCTCGGTACTATTTGATTTGATAATATCCCTCTTTTGAGCGCGGTACATGAATTGCTGTCTCTTTGATTGAGTTTTTGATCCTATCGTGCATAAGCTATTTCGTATATTTTCTGCCAGGAAGTGCTAGAAGCTTCGCTTGCCCTTCTGCCTTAGCAATTTGCTGGAAGAAGGCTTTCCTCATCAAGAAGTCATCAACTACCTGCGGCACCCAAAATAATAAACAGAATATAACTTTTCTCAACGGCATGATGCTCCTGAACGGCCTTAATATTGTAAAACAGGGATATGCCGTATCATCTACAAGTATGTTTTTGGATACAAATTGGATCTGAGAAATTAATTAGAACAATGGAAGAAACACCAGAAGAAAGGAAACGCAGACTAGCACGCGAGAGGAACAGAAGGAAAAAATCTCAGCAAAGTACCAGTGATACGGCCAATGTTCGAGCCATGGATGCTAAGCTCAAGAAGAGAGCTATCTCTCAAAAAAATACCAAGAACGCGAAGCAAGAATGGACCGTGATCGTGAAAAAAAGCGTCTAAAGAGGCAAACATCATCGAAAGAAAGCAGTGAAAAGAGAAAAAAGATGGATAGTGCAAGAAAAGGTGAAGCATGCGCTGCGATAGGAAGAAATACAAGAAAGGAGAAGATTCGAGAGGGAAAGATTTACGGGAAGGACAACCACCATGTCGGAAGAAGACTTGAACGAAAGGAGAAAAATTGAAATTGTTGGAATTGTTGTTCATTGCCGAGCACCACAGAAGTATTATCACGGAATCCCGGTCGTCATTTTTGGAGGCTGAGTACACTAGTACATATAATATACCAATCAATCCACAAACAGCTGTGACATCGTGTCAAGGTTCACAGTAGTTTAGTGTAGCTATATGACATGGTTATTTTTAGCGTCATGGGCGTATTAACAAGGCCAGTGTGAGTGGACATAAAATATTGGTATATCAGCAGTTTCTCTCACTTAAGTGAGGGAAGCCAAAACTGCGCCAAACCACACACTATTTTGGGTGTATATACCCAATGTATGCCCAAACCACACGTTAAATGCATATGCTCAAAACATCCCTTGCTCTCATGAGGAAGTGAGCAAAGTGCAGTAAATGTCCTAATCTTTTGGACTGATGTTCATCGCTATCCTTCCAGTAATATAACAAAAATTTGCAAAAATATACTTACAGCAATAAAGTTAAGCTGTTGCACGCTGGCTCATTTACTGCAGTGCCAGGGCTAGCTACATGTATCTTATAAAACACAGCTCAGAAAACAGGCAGACCATCAAGGGACAGCGTAGAAAACGAGTAGCTCAGCTTAGAAAACGAGTGGTTCAGCGTAAAATACAAGTAGTTCTGCGTAAAATACGAGTAGTTCAGCGTTGAAAACGAGCAGTCTAGAGTGGAAAACGAATAAACCATCATGGGTCAACATAGAAAACGAGTAGCTCAGCCTAAAAAACGAGTAGTTCAGCGTAAATACAAGTGGTTCTGCGTAAAATACGAGTAGTTCAGCGTTGAAAACGAACAGTCTAGCGTAGAAAACGAGCAGCCATACGTAGAAAACGAGCAGCCATGTGTAGAAAACGAGCAGCCATGCGTAGAAAACGAGCAGCCGTGCGTAGAAAATGAGCAACCGTGTGTAGAAAACGAGCAGCCGTGTGTAGAAAACGATAAGCCGTGCGTAGAAAACGAGTATTCGCGCGTAGAAAACGAGCAGCCATGCGTAGAAAACGAGCAGAAGCATGAGCCTAAAAGCCAAAGAGGCGCGCTGCAGGTGTCCGGACGAAGGTTCAGTACAGAAGTACGACGTAATCATAGCAAAGGATTTATTGAAACGAGAGCGGAACAAATGATGAACATCATACGGTGGGGCTTTCTACAGGGCTGGCTCTCCTACAAGCTGTTGAGACCGAGCGCCTCCGTATGTCTGATGAAACCTACGAGCTTTTCTCTAAGTCAGAATTAATACATAGTAATAATACAAGTTTGTCTGCGCTTCAGTGGCTCAGGCTATATCGCGCCGATGTTAGTCAATACATGAAGGTAACTAGCAAGTATGCTTGGACAGGAACAAAATAAACGCATATGTGGCATCTATTTAGCTATTCAAATCAATGTAAAATGATGTTTTGCGTGTTAAAAACGCATATTAAGCACAAATGGGTGTACGATTACCGAGATAGAACAATAAACTTCCGTAAAAGTTAATATGAATGTCTTGCCAGTCTCCTATGCTATGATTGAGGATTATAATTTCATAAAGAAACGCATTATTACGAAAGAAAAATCACAAAATAAAACATACAGATCTACAAGGTGCTTGCTTATGCTGCGGTATCATTTGAGATATTAACCCATAGAAAATATTGCAGCTTCAACATGTGCTTTACTAGAGAGCTCGGGCGTACTATGATAGTAAATCACACAACAGGTACACTTAGATACGTAGCATTTGACACCTAAACATTTGAAATGATTTGACAGCTAGATATTTGAAATGATTTGACAGCTAAACATTTGAAATTATTTGACAGCTAAACATTTGAAATGATAATACAGCTGAAAGTACGGCATTCACATTTGCTGCCACGTATAACTTCTAAGTACGAAATATAGGCACACACGAACAGTGGAGCTGCATGAAATCTTTCTGACATTTCAAGGAATGAAGTTTCAAATTTTGATATTTCTGCCACTAGATAAGTTTTGAATTGAATCTGCCACTAGATAAGTTTTGAATTGAATCTGCCACTAGATAAGTTTTGTATCGTTAACATTCATACTTTCATGGTCGTCCATTTCTTTATTAACTCATTATTTTACCTGAAAGCAAAAGTTTATAACAAATCTCACAGCAGAGCATTTGGAACATTTTTTGATACATGATTAAAAGAATGTGTGAGTGTAGCTCCTCTTTGAGTTCTGAACAAGCAGGAGAGCTGCTCATGATACGAGGAGAGTAACTTGAACAGCATCTGTTCACACTCACACCACACCACACCACACCACACCCCATTCCACCACAGCCTACCACACCACACCCCATTCCACCACAGCCTACCACACCATACCCCATTCCACCACAGTCTACCACACCACACCACAGCCTACCACACCACACCCCATTCCACAACAGCCTACCACACCACACCACACCACAGCACAGCACACCACAGCACATTCCACCACAGCACAGCACACTCAGGTATGCCAGTACTGTACAGCTCGAGGCCAGAATTTCCGGCTGCCATTTTACTGAAACATTCCTTGCCCGTCGCATGCGACCTGCATGCAGGACACGCTACTGGGCAGGCTGGCCTGCATGCAGGACACGCTCCTGGGCAGGCTGGCCTGCATGCAGGACACGCTACTGGGCAGGCTGGCCTGCATGCAGGCCAGGCTACTGGGGTATTGCAGGCCAGGGAGACGTACGACCTGCAACTTATAGGACTACTTGACCTGGCCTGCGCAGGAATTCAAGCACTGACCGCGCAGTCAATGAAGCTAGGAAGTTTTGATGCACAAGACGTACACCAACATTCATAGACCCTAAAATTCTTGCATTGAGAAATAAAAACTTTATTTACAATCAAGAATAAAATAAAACTCCCGTGAAACTATTAGATGCACGGGACTGAAATAGCTGTGCGTGATTGAGGTGCATGGGAGTGATTGAAGCCTTTACTTTAGGAGGCATGGGACTTGTGTAGCAACCAACGAATGGACTAAACGACTCGTTAATGTCCCTAGATTCTTTGCTATTCAAGATTAATACCGGACTGGAGATGAGAATTAAACAAGCGAAGGAGTAAAATACCTTGCAAAACATAAAAATTTCCCCCACCTTGTGGTAAATAACAAAATTATGAAAATTTCAGAAGTACTATTTAGTTCATTGTTTGCATCTACACGTTAGTGATGAACTTAACACATTTATTGCGGTATGACCCACCGGTGGGTCACTCAGGTTAGGTTCTGTAATTGTTTCAAAGCTTTCTAGTGACTATATGTAGAAAGTAAAGATTAGCATCGGCTAGGCAACCGCAATCAATGTGTTAATGTACAGAGTGGGCCATAAGTTTCCATACATATGTAAAATAAACATCCTATATTGAACAGGTTTTTATTTATATGGTGCTCTACATGATTGCCATTGTTTTGAATACACATGTTGATACGTGTTTTCCACTGTTGATGAATACGCATTAGCACAGGTGAAGTTATGCCTAAAAAATAAAGAAATATACCTTATACATTCGCCTATGTATGGAAATTTATGGCAAACGCTGTATTACTGTACGTTCTTCCAGGAAGATTTAATACATTTGATTCTTAATAAAATTAAAAATTATTGTTTCCCTCAAAAAGTATTGTTAATGCAAACAAATATTGTACACTCGAGAAACAAATGAAGCCGAGCTCGAATATTTATAGAGTTGAGGTAGACGTTACTGGAAGAATATTTTAAGGGACATTTTAAAAATATATAAAGTTAGACAGAAATTTTGAAGTCATTGGATGTAAATTGCAGTTTATTAATTGAGTAAAATGGTCAATGTTTTCTATAATGCATGATTGACAGCCGTGATATGTTACTGCACCCATTCCTTCACAGGAATACAGGGAGTTCCTTCACAGGAATACAGGGAGTTCCTTCACAGGAATACAGGGAGTTCCTTCACAGGAATACAGGGAGTTCCTTCACAGGAATACAGGGAGTTCCTTCACAGGAATACAGGGAGTTCCTTCACAGGAATACAGGCAGTTCCTTCACAGGAATACAGGCAGTTCCTTCACAGGAATACAGGCAGTTCCTTCACAGGAATACAGGGAGTTCCTTCACAGGAATACAGGGAGTTCCTTCACAGGAATACAGGG
>VCRD01001973.1:0-10458 GCA_006783055.1 Trinorchestia longiramus
ACACCTCTTCACTGGTACAATACACCACTTCACTGGTACAATACACCACTTCACTGGTACAATACACCATTTCACTGGTACAATACACCTCTTCACTGGTACAATACACCACTTCACTGGTACAATACACCACTTCACTGGTACAATACACCTCTTTACTGGTACAATACACCATTTCACTGGTACAATACACCTCTTCACTGGTACAATACTCATATGAAAGAAGCAATGGATGACTGCTCACATGATGCAGAAGAATTTTCTGACATGGTAGGAAAAATAGGCAAAATAAAGAAAGAGGAGGAAGAGGTGGAAGATAAAAACAGAGACTGACTTCCCACTTTAATATGAACACCCGGGCATCCAAGTCATAGACATCAATGATCATCAAATGAATGCAAAACATGGCATCAACTTTTGCAATGTTGAAATTGTGCATCATAAAATTACATCCACATTTACATTTGTTGCATTTTTCAACACATCAACATTGCACATTCTCTGGAATTGTGCTTCAGTTCAACTAATGCAACAAATTTAACTCAACAGATGCTTGAATATTGTTGATTTAGGTGAGGATGTTTTCAGTGTACAATGCTGATGTTACAATTATGGTGGACACACTTTCCAACTCAAGTGTCTGCATCTGAATGATGTGTCTGTACTAGCTAGACACAACCTCCATGTTCAGCTCAAGTTCATCACCATATCATAGATTAAAAAAAGCAAAAAGCAGTAGCATAAAACTCAAGGCTGTTTTAGATATAAATGAAAAATTAAACCTTTCACAAGCACCAAAAAAAGGCAATAAAATAACCATTGCAAAAACATATTTTTCAAACTCATTAAATAACTGCATGCTGATTTAGAAATATTTCTGTGTGTTAGTCAAGAAAATTTTGTACAGTAATTACAGTAAAAAAAACAGATGGTTACTGAATGACATTCTCCAGGTGATTCTGGATAAAGAAAAATTTACACCTAAAAAAAGACAATTTATAATGAATAATGGTTCCAACAACCAATAACATATTAGTTTCCTAATGAAAGATGCATAAATACTGAAACTTTGGATAGTACAAATACTTGATATTGAAGCTACAGAAATAGCTGATGTTGACACAAATACTACAATTACTTGAGAGTGAGTGATACCATCACCAACATCTCATATGTGCTCCATTAAAAGCCTAAATTAATATTGACTAGAGCTGACACTATAGGAGCTTAATTTAGGACATGTGTGTTTCACATGACTGTGTATTGATGTGTGCATTGCTCCAAAGAGTGAAAGCATCACTCCAAAGAGTAGGAGTAATCACTCCAAAGAGTAAGAGTATCACTCCAAAGAGTAAGAGTATCACTCCAAAGAGTAAGAGTATCACTCCAAAGAACAGAATAGAATGAGGCAATAGGAACGAGCCTTCTGGCCCATTATCGGGTCGGTACCCAAGTCCCATGCCGCAATTCTAGCCGCCTATGGTCATACACAAACCAACCATGGCGGCAGCCGGCTTCAAACCTGAGTTTTCCTGCACTGCAAGTGGGTTCGTGAGAGTAATACTCCAAAGAGTAAAAGTATCACCTATTTCTATTTCAACTACCAATTATATTTCATTTTCATTGATTTTTGAGAGTCAGAACTCTACAATTCAAACTTGCAAATTACTTCCTTGTTAAAATTTTAACATATCAACTTTATTCCCGTAATTGTGACATAACTTTAGTTTCTGCAATGGACTCAACCAGTAGAAGAAGGATAATGCTTAATTTACTTCCAATACAAGCCTTTAAATTTTATGTAGTACATTTGGTACATTTGAACATTAAGGGTTTATATAAATTTAATTGTCACTCTAATTCTACACTTATCTATGACTTCTTTCTATCTACATTTAAGCTTCTAAATCCCACTAGCATAAAACACTTCAGTTTCAAATAAGAAAACTTAGATACATCAGTTTTATTTTTTCAAGTTAATCCATTCAAATGCTTTTGTAAGCCATTGAATGGACAGTAGTCTGAAGAAGCAAGGGCAAGGGACACTTCAACTGTCACTGCTGCATCTGCACGTGATACCACACATAGTTTAGATGATACATTCCACAACTGAACAATATTTTGTGCAGTTGGACAATATTTTATGCAGTTGGGTCACCCAGGCACAGCTCAATCATCATCACCTACATGTGATGGAAGTTGAAAGGTTGCTCAAGTCCAATTTTTATATGAGCAGAAGACAGAACTCAGATCAAATATGTCAGAAAACAGTAGCAGGAAATTAAGAGCTACCAAACCTGACACTATAGGTTTGGTTTAGTTTTTATCATTAATTAGTACATATTAAATGTCAATGAATAATATAATGAGGTTTTATCAATGTTCAAAGTTTATCAGATCACTGCTTTACATTCAGGTATAGTATGCATTTATATACTTTCCACATTTAACAAGTATAATGACCAGCATAAGCGGCACAAAAGCACCATTTCTTCAAACCCCTCACAACGATTTGCACACCTGCAGTCATACCATAATAATGTACTCATCTCCCACTACCTACACTATTTATCCCATTAAAACAACAGATGGTTTTTCCATAGTGGATTATTGCAGACGTTGGGATTTGGACATACCAAGGGAATCACAAACGAGTCCATATATGTGTCAATTTCCTAGAAAAAACTGTCACTCTTGCTGACTAAATACGCAAAAACACGGCGTAGCTATAACATAAACTACCACTGACCACCAAACAAAATAGATGCACAGAAAATTGCATTAATCAATGCTCTATTGTGGCCCGCAAATTCGCGCAGGTCGCAATAGAAGAATCATAACAAACCCCTACCGTGATGAACTCCACAACGCCCGCCCCACTGCCTCCAAAAATTAAACCCAACGCCATTTATTGATTGTGTCACAGGACTACTCTTAATCTCTACAAATCCAACGAATAAATTTGAAATTCTGGGAAAATAAGAAAGAAATGAGGTCCCGACGACGGGCGGCAGCCATCTTGGAAAAGATGCCCTTGGCCTCAATCAATTTCTGTTGAATGAATGATTTAGGAGCACAGGTATATTTTGAATGCAAAATTACGAGATAAACAAACTTGTAAAATGTAGACTTACTGCATGTAAAGCTGTAATTCCATCTTGATTAACTGTATTGATGTCAGCACCTCTTTGAAGCAGCTGTACAAGCTCGTCCTTGTCGCCAGCCGCCGCGGCTGCCAAAAATATACACTCATCACTAAACTTCACTGCTTTCTTTCTAGGACTATCGCTATATTCTTGTCTATTAGTTTCACTTTCTTTCCATCTTCTTATTTGTTCGGCCCTACGAAACAGGGACGATGCCCCGTGATTATCTCCTGCCATCAGGAGCACCGACACGCACTCCTGCACTTGCAACTCCTTCAACTACACTGCCTGTCTGACAGGCGAAACACTTGAGGCAGCCCGTGCCTGAACGGCTGAAAGTGGCTGAGAACACTTCACAGACAGACTCAAAGTGGCTGTCAGCCACATCGGCACCGTCAACCTACCTGCCCAGGCACTACGATAACCCATCAGAGCAAGTCAATGTAGTTCATTTATTTTTAGATCCTGGTTCCTAGAATCTATGTCAAGAAGCTGTGGTGCCACGATTAAAATTAGTTATTTCAGCATTAAATCAAAACAAAATCAATGTCTAATTCAGGTCCTTACCGATTAGAAATCATAATCGAACTTACTTCGCACTATTGAATTGTAAAATTAGTTTGTCGTTTCCTGGCGAGAGATTCTTCTGATGTTGTTGTTTCCTCCCGTAAGGTTGTGCCCTAATCTTGCGCTATAGTTTCTCTCTGGTGAGTCTCTCGGTCTGCGTCGTTAATATTTTTGGTCTGGATCTTACTTCTCGTGCAAGTCCTGGTCTTTGGATGAATAAATCTTCTACGAATGACCACCTGCTTATTTCTAGCGCGAGTAGCGAATATTCCCACTGGCGATGCGGGAAGGAAGACCAGGGTTCGATCCCCGTAGCCGCCTTGGTCTGTTTGTGCCTGATCACCGGCGGACGAGAAAAATGTCCAGCATGCTGCAACGCTAGACGCCCGGAGTAAGGCTAAACCTTCATCAGGCTCAGTGAAGCGCCCCTACAAGCCTTTATTTTCAGTTGCAGCACAGAGGACGTGAATATTTCTTCTTCTTTGTCGTATTTATTTGGGGCTTCGAAAACTAGTCCATGTAGCCACGGGTCTGAAGGTAGGTAAACTTTTTCTTTTGTTTACGATATTTCCTTTGTTCAAACCAGTAAAACGTGATAAGGGAACAGTGAAAATTCCGATGGAAAACTCGCTTGGAGCATCATCACTACTCCTAAAATGTTGACATAAATTGAAAATCCCATGCATCCGTGATGCATATTTGATCAGATATAAAGTTTAATTTTTTCTTTCTTAATTTCTCCTCCCATCTTAGAACATACCTGAAACTGAGTCGCAACGGCAATCTGGGATTATGTTACGGCCTCTAATTCCCACTAAAATTCATTCATACAACATGGGGGCATCCCAGAATTTCCCGCCCGTGTGCTAGTTTCGTCTAAGATGATTCCTCAATGGGCCACCCTGAGTCATTCCATGCAAATAAAATGAGGTACATACAGGGTGGTGCATAAGTAACGCACCCTTTTAAAAAAATTAATAATAAATAAAGTATTGCCGCAATATACACTGGGTATCTGTAGACAGGATACGACATGTAAATCAACTTTAAGAGTTCCTCGATAGAGGAACTCTTAAAGTTTCAATTATCCCCATTCAATTATCCCCCAAGTTTCAATTATCTTAAAGTTTTCAATTATCCCCATCGTTATACCTTTCATAGTTTATTTATTATTAATTTTTTAAAAGGGTGCGTTACTTATGCGCCACCCTGTACGTATATGAAGGCATCACTGGGAGAGTCAGCTTGTCATAAACAGCCCTTCATACATGGCAGATGGTCACACTCTAATCCAGGTGACTGTTTTGAGCCAATTACTCCTATTCCATGCATGCACTAGGAAAGTCTTCATTGCATCTACAACAATCATGCTACATTCTTCATGCAGTCCTACAAGATATCTCATACCAGAGTCCTCTTCAACACACATGGCATTCCACTAGTTCTCTCCATACTGTTAACGAATCACACCCATCAAGCTCTTTTGCTTGTTTTCATATTTACCACATTCTAAGACCAGATGTTCAATTGGGTCCTCTATTACACTACATACATAACTTATTACTCCCCTCATTCCACCTCCGTGTGCGCCTATTCATACTTGATATCTTACAGCTAACGATAAACAGAAGTTGACTGCGAAAATTTCCATCATAGAACATTTTAATCTTTGGTCCATTGATACCGATGTACCAAGTTACGGTAGTCTTCCCAGTCATGCTATACTTCCATTTGTTCCAACTATACTTTTTTGTTAGTCTTTGAATTTTCTTCTTCCCCTTTTTGCAATCCCACTCCAGTCCTTCACCTATATTATTTATCAGTAACCAGTTGTCCATAGGTCTCTTAATGCTGGCAAAAAAATCTTACATTTTTTAGCTGTCGTGTATGACCCCAGTATATTTTCTCCCATAGGCTAGCACTCAGATTCCATTCCAAAATTTGTTGAATCCACCTTTTATCCTCCATTTGGTCCTAAGTTCTCGTAATTCTGACACGAACAATCTTGTAAATCTTTACACCTTTCCTTGATGACCCAAACAATTTATTTCATGCGATTTCACTCAGATTCTATTCTATTGTTTAATTCTCACCTGATAATTTAACACAGCCTTTATCATTCGATGAGAAAACAGAGTCTACCCTAGACCGCCTCTAATTGCATCTACAGCCTTTCATTTTCTTAAACACCCTACCCTATTTTGCAGCACTTCCAACTTTTGAAGGTCTTCTCCAGTCCATACCATAACACTCATGCCATACATTATACTAGGTACAGCAACATACTTTCATATCCTCTAACACATTCATGCTCGTTTCTTCTATACTCAGTCACACTGCATAGTCGTCCTCACCACTGCATAGCTTTTGCCATTTTTTCACCTCTTGTTCTTACGCATTCATCTTCACACAACATATGTACATCTAAAGTATCCAGGTTCCTTTCTTTTGCCTACTCGACACTATATAATAAAACGAAAGGTGTGTCCTTAAATAAATAAATTTATCTATTTTTTGTGCCAAATTTCTCCTACGTTATGCCAATGGAAGTCTCCCTTAAATATTGGTAGTTAAATCCGTTGACTTTCATGTGCATAGATTCTAAACCGTTAGAGTTAAATCCGTAGACATTCTGATTAGGTCTGAGAATCTGTTGCTTTAAGTTCTTCCTTCAAATGCATGATATTAAAACTAGTTTTTAAGAGGCATACACACTAGTTTCATTATATTACCGACCACCAGCACCGTGAACTGTTGCTGTCAAAAAATAATCAGTAAATTCTGACAAACAGAAATATTGAGGATTATTGTGTCTTTTTACGTGATTACCCATTAATGTTGTTATCACAACTTCGATAAACAGTCAAAGATAGACACTTCGCAATTATTGCCTTTGGTAAAATGATTAATAAATCTTATCGTAGGACACCTTTTCCAGTAATATCACTGACGTTATATTACTGGAACGTTAAAGAACACAAAGTGTCAGAAGGAGCTGCTGTTATGATAATTTGTGAGTCTGCTTGCAATGGGAAAGAAGAAATACACCTATTATCCGGTCCAACATCAGACGGTAACAACAGCAACATTGTAACTCCTCCTGTGAAAAAATTCCATAGAAGTTCGACTCACAGTTGCTTATCCAAATTTTCTTGGTACTTGGGTTGAGCCACCGTGGTCGAGTGGTATGCGGCCCGTGTTCTGTATCGGGTTTCTGCTTGTGCAGAAAGACTGCGTGCGGGTTCGAAACCCGGCAATGAATACGAGCTGTTTCTCGTTTCTCGCCGTGAGCTCGCACTTATCGGTAAGACCTCAGCAATTAAGACCTCGCCCATGGATCATCGCACACATCCCAGGATCGTCGCATGGAGCTCACCATCATCCTTACTCTAAGAATGTTAACCTTAAGAATTTAAAAACCAATGTACTAAATGTCTATGTACTGTGTACTTGATTGGAAATAAAGATTGTTTGTTTGTTTGTTTTTGGATTGTTTACAGGCTGTAGTCCCAAAGATACCATCGGAGAGATAAAAAACACAAGCCAAGCCCATATTTTCTGTTCTGAAGGGCTGGAAATCAAAGGAAAAGATTCAGATGTGTTTCAACACAGTCACCTGTAATGCTAATTGGCACAAAGGAGCGTGCATTATTTTCGAGTGGCTTCTCAGTTTTGAATTTCTGAATATTGGTTGTTGTCATCATGTCCTGAAGTTTATTGCTGGACTATATTTCTACAAACAAACAATCTTTATTTCCAATCAAGTACACAGTACATAGACATTAGTACATTGGTTTTTCAAATTCTTAAGGTTAACATTCTAAGAGTAAGGGTGATGGTGAGCTCCATGCGACGATCCCGGGAGGTTGATGGGCGTCTTCATGGGCGGGGAGTTGAGTGCTTAGCAGGTTAAGTGCACGGCACGGCGTACGAGAAATAACTCGTGTCCATAGCCGAGATCGAACCCGCGGTCTTTCTACATGAAGCAGAGACCCGATTCAGAACACGGGCCGCAGGCCACTCGACCACGGTGGCTGCTTCCAGACTGGCTGCTACAGCCAGAAAACAAACAAACAAACAAACAAACAATCTTTATTTCCAATCAAGTACACAGTACATAGACATTTAGTACATTGGTTTTTCAAATTCTTAGGGTTAACATTCTTAGAGTATGGGTGATGGTGAGCTCCATGCGACGATCCTGGGATGTGTCCATGGGCGGGGAGTTGAGGGCTTACCGATAAGTGCGAGCTCACGGCGTGAAACGAGAAACAGCTCGTATTCATTGCCGGGTTTCGAACCCGCAGTCTTTCTGCACAAGCAGAGACCCGATACAGAACACGGGCCGCAGACCACTCGACTACGGTGGCAGAGAAGGATTTCATATGCTCCCAATGTTCTCTTATTCGAATGCTTTAGTCCAAAATGACAACCTACTGAAAGATCAATAATAATGACTGAACAATTGATGATGATACGACCAACCCTGTGACGGACTACAGAGATAAGATGGTACAGATCTTGAAGACGGTTTGCTAAAGATCACTACAAGTATTCTAGAGCTGGCCGTAATCTTCCTTCACTCTGCAGTCCTAATAAGGAAATTTTTTATTGAAACTGATGCATATTAAATACACATTGGGATTTAAATTGCCAGCATCTTAAGGCAAGTGATCATGCTTCCAGCCACTGTTCTCATCCAACATGCCCCCTGGGGTAGAGATACATTGAGATGAACTAAAAGTTTGAGGGAATAATCAGTTTAGTTCAAGGTAGTCTGCAAGCCTACTTGGTCCGTGGTGCATTCACCAGAGAAAATTCGAGGGCTGCATTGAGATTCGAACTCTCGAAGACAGGGACCTGATAACACAAGCATAGTTTACGAACCATTCAGCTACAGTGGAAGCAGCACTCTCCATCCTAAGATTTTAGGGCAAAAAATTGGAAGTCCAATTCGAATTCATGAACTTTGGTATGTATTGGAATACAAAAAATATTTATTCATCTGATATAATAAACCCTTATTTGATAAGGGTGATTTAATTTTACCTTAATTAATTTAAAATTTGAACACTAAATATTTTCTAATTTATGTCAGTCCTAATGTCATAGAGAAGCTTTAATAGAATATAATATATATACAAATGTATATACATATATGTAATTTAAAATTTGTGAATTTGCCGTTCTATTTATGATCCGAATATTTGGCTTTTCAAAAACGAAGCAGTAGAAGGATCAAAGATGGCGGGTGAGTAAGAGCTGTTGTAGGCTGGTAGGATGAAATGTTCATGAAATTGGTGGTAGGAAAAATCTAATGGATTGAATACAATTAATTTATTTATTTTTACTTTTTCAGATACCTTCGCACGTTATCACTGCAATTATTGTGAGGATAACATTATCGGTCTGCGAATAAAATGTGTGGAGTGCGAAGACTTCGATCTGTGTTTGCAGGCAAGTTCTCAGTTACGAATCATTTGGAATAGCCGAAACTGCCGTCAGCTGGGGCTTTGATCTGACAATCCCGCGCATCTTGCCTCAGTTTGAAATGTTTCAAATTGTTTGAGATCTATCGATGAATTTTTTGGAATCATTTACCACTCTTTATACCATGTTTTAGCGTAGTAAACTATTTAAAATATATGAAGTTTTAAATTGCGCGAGGGTTTAAACTTGCTTTTTGAATTATTTTCATGGTTATTGAAGCAGAAAATTAAGCATTGAAACTAAAAAGACTAAAAACCATTCATTGAATTAGGTATGCTTTATTTTTGAATGAATTTGGAATTTTGGTATGCACACGAATTTAATAAATTTAATTGCAAGTATCGTTCAATGGAAATATAAATGGGTATAGAGTTAAGCAACTTCTTGAAACGTGAATAGTATTTTGATTTTTAGGCCATTTTGTGGACATGTAAGTTTTTTTATGTTTTGAAAAGACAAATATTTTTGTTGAAACCAAAATGATGCTTAATAAGAAATTAAAATTTATTGATTGTAAACAATTTATCCAGATGAAGAAGAAGAGGGTTTTTGCTTGTAGTATCAATTTGAGGCTACAGATGCAGTAACTAGAAAATTTTGCACGTTTGAATTTTTATCTTCAGATGCTAGTGACATTTTGATAATAAACATTTCTTTGATAAATGAAGTTGCTATACTTCTAAGAGTGAAAGATTCTGATATGCTGAGTAACAATTTGAAACTATTCTGCAAACTCCAGGATACAGAAACATGTACATTTTTACTTACTCTCATTTAAAGTTAGAATATTTTTGGATGTTTAGCTTGCATTTTTTAGTAATATTTTAAGTGGAACCTAGCAAAAATAAGGGAAAAATGCTATCAGTAGACCAGGTATAGCAGATTGAGGTGATGATCTTGAACTGTATAATGTTTAAATGTGTGCTGAAGTTTTATGGACTAAGTAAATTGCTAGTAATAATGTTACTTAGCTATAATAGTAACATTACTTAGCCATAATAGTAACATTACTTAGCCATAATAGTAACATTACTTGCCCATAATAATAATGCTACTAAGCTGTGTTTATGATGCACTCCAAGAGATTGACCTTCAGAATATTTGAAGATTTGACCTTACCATGTCTAATAGTGATGGTGATGACACTCCTTGATGGTGATGACACTCCTTGATGGTGATGACACTCCTTGATGGTGATGGCACTCCTTGATGGTGCTGGCACTCCTTGATGGTGCTGGCACTCCTTGATGGTGCT
>VCRD01001973.1:10522-24660 GCA_006783055.1 Trinorchestia longiramus
ACTCCTTGATGGTGATGGCATTCCATGGTGGTGATGGCACTCCTTGGTGGTGATGGCACTCCTTGTTGGTGATGGCACTCCTTGTTGGTGATGGCACTCCTTGTTGGTGATGGCACTCCTTGATGGTGATGGCACTCCTTGATGGTGATGGCACTCCTTGATGGTGATGTCATTTCTCGATGGTGATGACGCTTCATGTTTGTGATGACGCTTCATGTTTGTGATGACGCTTCATGTTTGTGATGACGCTTTGTGTTTGTGATGACGCTTCATGGTGGGAATGCTGATAGTCTGATATTAATTGCATTTAAAAATATAACTGGTGACACTACTTGATGGTGATATTGGCGGCATTTGTAATTAATTGCATACATAGATTAGTATACTGATTGTATTTGAAAAGAATGACACTTATTTATGGGTTATGATAGTATTTAATGAAAATGACACTTCTGGCTGATGATGATATGGGTATTTTATGACCATAACACTCCTGGCTGATGATACTGGGCTGTGGGTATTTTATGACTGACATGCCTGGATAGTTGTAATGCTAGTACTTCATGGTAACAACACTCCTCACCATGTTGGTGAACCTTCAAAAATTTGTACATCTTTTTGCTATCTGTAGCAAATGTAGAGATGCAATGCTCTGTGTAGGAACTCCATTCTCTAGGAGAAATGTTTTTTTTCCCTTTCTTTTTCCACTTTTTTTACTGTTCTTTGTACAAAGCAAAGATACAATTTAATTGACCTGGCTAGTGTTGATGTTTCTGTTTGTTTTGGCCTCTTACTTTGCCTTGATTTCTTTGAATATGTTAATCGTAGCATGCTATGCATTGGGTAAGCATGCATACATGTTTATACTAAGAACACAAATGTGTTTTGTGCACCATGCACATCAGAGTAATGTGGTCAATTAGGCTACTGGACCAATATATCTTCAATAATTATATTTTCCTGTAATTTAGCAGAAAATACCATTAGAACCCTTAGTATATCAATCACACTATGGCTCATTCATGATAATCAAGCTTTAGTTCACTGGCTGAGCAAAAAATAGCTTAGAATAGTAGTATATGAAGGTAAGATTGCAGGGCTCATCATGAGACATCTGAGGCCTTTAATGGCAGTCAAAGGGTTTCACTAATCTATGCCAATTGAAAGGCAGTGAAAGTTGTAAAAGTTATTATTAGAAAAGTAGTATAATTAAAGGAGTTACTAATGATAGGAAACAAACTTGAAGCAACAAACCTCACATGCAAAGATAATCTTGATGGCCCTAATCATATTTTGGCCTCTTCTGAAATGCACGAAAGCAACTCGAGTCTTTGATATTTTTGTTGTGAGAAAGAAGAGTATGTGAAATTTAACCAATGCTGGTTCAATTAAAAATGAAAATAGACTTTATGGTTCTAGAGTTAAAGCTGAGCTGTAGCTTCATACACAAGAATGGTTGGAATATTAGTTATTGATCATTATCCATTAGTTATCCATCATTTATATGAATTTTTCAAACTATAAATAGTGTTATGAAAGAATAAATAATAAACAATAGAAAGAACAGTACATTGCAGAAATTGCAGAATATAAACTGTTACAAACAAAGGGCTACAAATGTACTTATTTCACTGGCATCGTCATATAAACTGTGGTGATGCTTTGTGTCTTGTGAGTATTGTAGAGCCAGTATTTCTCATCCTTTGCCTGGCACTGCTACTGGAAGGAATTAATCTGCTGTCAGAAACAGCTACTCTGCTGGAGCTGATTGCCTCTGTCTTGTTAGTCTAATCTGGAAATTATAGTGCTTCTCTTTGGCATTTTGTATTAAATTAGTAGTGAAAGATCTTATTTAGATCATTTTCACTGTTAAAATTACCTCATTTACTTATCTATTAATTTATTTATGTATTACATGTGAGGGTGCAGGTTCATTATGGGTGCTGTACAATCAACAAATAGACATGTTGTACAAGTTGTATAGCACAGGCAGCTAAGAAATTTCTTGTCATGTGAAGTATCCTTATTAACTTTTGTCAATTGTGTAACTTGAGTGATGCCAAATGAACTTATAAAACAGGTTGGTAAGTTCTTGGTAAATTTATATTCTAGTGTCTAGTGATTATTTATAATTATCTTGAATTGTTAAATTTATCTAAGCTTCATTGGTCATGAAATACTGCCTAATGAATAGTAAAATTAATGTTGTTGGACTACAACTAAAGAACAACAGTAATGAGTAGGAAAGGGTTTTATGAGAAAACTATGTAAGGGATTTAAGAATTGGACTATTTTCTACCTAATATATTCATTTTTAATCATATATTAACTAAATATTAGGAATTATTTTTACACCTTCAGAAGAACTTGAATGATATCCTGTCCTTCAAATGGTTTCTTGAAATTATTGGAGTATTTTGCAGCTATCAACCTTGCACTGTTTGCTAGATTCCTCCTGAATTCAAATATTTAACTACCAGTTCCCATATGTTTTGAATGAACTTCAAGTTAAAGATGAAATTTTTGCTAGCATTTCACAGGAGTTGTCACTGTTCTCTCAGTTTTTGTGAAAAATGGGGAAAAAATAAAAACTGTGCATTTGACTTCAAATGAAGTAAAGTTTTGTGTTTTACATCTCCAATTCTTTCATGCTTTTGGCCATGCCTCAATGGAAGCTGTGCAACCATTTAATTTGTGTGTATTCATTAAGATAATTCCAGCTTCCATTTTGTTGCAGTGTTTTTCTTCTGGTGCAGAAATTGGGAAGCACAGAGCTGGACATGACTACCAGTTCATGGTGAGACTATTGTTTCTTGATGCTTTCTACAAGTTTTTGGCTCCAAGTAGTGCCTCATGTTCATTAAGTCATTGATATTTTCCACTCATCTTTGTTTCAAGTAATGTATCACGTTGATTAAATACTTGATGTCTTTTTTTTCCAAGTAGTGTATCATGTTCATTAAACAATATTTAACTTTGCTTGCAGCATTCCCTTACATTATAACATGTATGATGGTGCCAAATTGAGTAGTACTCTTGAAATGCATTGAATATTTTTGTTTTGCATGTGTGCTTCTATTTTATCTGTCTAGCTTTTGTGTCGTATGGGCAGGAGATCTTGAGATTGCTTCTTGTTCTGCTTCATTGTTTTTTGCCAGCATTGCTTATACTCTCATCTTTTTCACATTATTTTTCATCTTCACTATTTTTTTAGTTTGTCTCATTTGAATGTGATTCTTTATGATGGTTATCAGAGAATTAAAAGTTGCTAGGGATGATTTTTTTGAGGGAGCTAAGGAACCCATTATTATGTACAATAATACCTTGTGTTAATGCCCTGCAGTAGTTATTTATTGCTTTATATTTCTCTAATATCACAAACTGCTCAATATTTGTTACAATCAGTGAGTTTGCTTGGATTAGTTTGGCCTAACCTGCTAGGTCTGCTCAATGCCAGAAATGCTGCAGTGTGGTAGTTCATTTCAAAGTGTCTGTGAGCATTTCTAGTTCCTCTCAAAGACTACATGTCAAGTGCCTTATTTGCATCTTGTGTGATAAAACAACAAAATGCCAACAGCTATGGAGGTTGGACTTGAGCTTGTAAATGTGATTACAGGAAGTAAATTTGTCACTTTACTGGAATTTTTTTATCCCCTAAGAATGGCTTTTTTGTTATTACCCTAGCACATTTGCTGTGCTAGTTCAAAATTAAAATTGCTTGTGAGTCCATTATTCATTTTTATAATTAATGGTTGATTCCAGATATATTGCTATATTGTGCTCAATCTGCTTGTTAATTAGGCTTATTGTATTACAGCATTATTGCTCAAATCCTTTCTATTAGTTTGCTCTGTACACTGTGTTACATTCATTGTTATTTTGCTGTGTATCATGAGCATTAGCTCATTCTGTTTTACTCTCCATTCTTTACTACTTTTGTGCTTGCAGTATATTCCTGAAGTAAATTAAATTCTCTTGACTTGAAAATTGTAAAATTTGTGTGCCAGGCATGGAATTATGTTAGGTTGGAAAGAAAGTAATGTAATTTTTTCCTAATGTATATGAGCTCAAGACATTACTAATTTCCAATTTTTAATCTATTGAATAGTTTTTCTTGTTTTCAATGACACTTTTACATCATTCTACCAGGTTTTTATGGCCTCTTTCAAAAAATCTTTAGGTTTTGAAGAGAAAAAGTGATTGTCATCTTTTAATGGTTCATAATTTTCATAAATTGTTTCATTTGAGTAATGTTGCCAAGATATAAAAAGATGGTAGTCAGATGATGCAATGTAAGGTGAATTGGGTGGGTAAGGTAAAACTTCCTCATTGAAATTCATAGTTTTTTCCTGAGCAATTCTTGCTGTATGTGATCTAGAAATGTCATACTGAAGCATAACACCTTTCTTATTTAGCATTGCTGATTTTTTCTTGGTAAGGTAGTGCTTAAATCTTCAAGTAGTGAGCAGTATTTTGGTTAGTGTGTGTAACTCAAAGTGAGTCAGTTCTTCCATGTCCTACCATAAAAAGAGCATGATCTTTCTTGGGTGTAGTCCTTGCTATGAAATTGGCTGTTTCCTTTGATTTATAATCGACCACAGTCTTTTGTGTTGAGTATTGTTATGTGAAAACTATTTCACATCCTGAGTAACAATTCTTCCCAAAGATAATCCTTAGTTCCTTGAAAGCAAAGGTGTGTAGACAGTCAGTCTCTGGCTTCATTGGGCACCATTCAAATGATGAGGAATCAATTATCCCAGCACTGAGATTTTCTGCAGTTCATGAAGGCTTGAAATTGTGCTTGTATGAGTTGTATTGAATAGTTGAACCAATTCTCTACCAGTGGACTTTGGATTGGCTTTTATTGCATCTTTAAGGGCTTTATTTAATAGTCTTCCTGCATGTAGACTATTCTTGAGATGAAAATCTTAAGATGAAAACTTTAGCAAACCTACATTGACATTTTTGAACATTTGTAACATTGTTCCCATAAACAGAACAAATGTTTCTTGTAGCTTGTGCAGCTGATGTCTTTTATGTATTTATAGACAATACGTCTTAGATTGTCTTTATCAACCATATCCTGGGAGTTGAAACAATTAAATGTCATTATTTCAGAAAGAATAAAAGATACATTAGTATTTATGTTTCATTTAAACTAACAATTGAGGGGCTTCCAAGAGAATTTAAAGAATAATCATCAGGAAAAAATGACATTACTTTTTTTTTAAGCTAATATATGGATGACCACAGTCCATCTGTTGTTAGAATCAGTAGTTTTGGTGCAACTAATTACATTTGTACTTCATGAAGTGCTGCTAGTACTACGTTCAAATGTACCTGTATGGATAAGGCTATTGCATCATTATGGCTGGTAGAGTCTACTCTGAATTGAACAAGAACCAGTAACATCAAAATATCCTACATAAATGCTGTTACAGGGTGCGGCAACACAAGCTCCTTATTTTGAAATGAACTTCCTTTGATAAAAGGAAGTTATGTTGCCGCACCCTCTATTATACCTGTACGTGTCTATTGGAGAGTAGAAATGAACATGCATGATCGTGTTTATGTGTGCATCCTCTGCCAATGTCAACAGACTCAAGCATTGTGGCAGTGCAAAGGCCTCATGCTTACTGCAGAATCTTCTAATACTAAATATTAAGTTGACTGTACTATCTAGGCAAACTGCTGTAGAATACATCTTAAGTTCTTCATGAAGTGGAATAATTTTATGAAAAGAAAAGCAAGGTCTGAATAACAATGAATCACTAGAAACATTTTCAATTTTGCATTGTTTTAGTGATAAAAGCATCATGAATTTTGACTCTGATAAAAATATAGTCTGGAAAGTGAACAGCGCCTTCAATATTCAGCTCCCTAATGGATTGCAAGCTTTGTGCACTCACTATAACAGATGAGAGGGAAGAGAGAAGAGATTTATTACCAAGTTGCAAGTAGAGAGGTGGGGGTATGTGGCTTACTGTGAAATTGTGTAAATCTTACCTTTGAACTTTACTAGTGTCTGCAGTTTTTGTAGAAATATAACATGTTGCAAGTGTTTTGTAAATCTTACCTTTGAACTTTACTAGTGTCTGCAGTTTTTGTAGAAATATAACATGTTGCAAGTGTTTTGTATGGTTTATGAAGATGAAGTTTAATGTATGGACATTTACATGGAATTAAAAGCCATTATTAAGCTCAAGTAATGAAGTTTGTTGTGATTGAAATGTCATAGTAATCTTGTGTAAGCTAATACTAGTATAGATTAATCAGTAATTACCCAAGTCTATTTATTGAGGAGCAGTTGATGTTAAGTATTCAAGTTTTCAATCATATTGCCAGGTTGAGAAATTTTGTTCATGCTAATAATGAAACACTAAATGTGGTGATTATTGAGGTTGCCATGGCTCTTACTGAAGAAGTGTTGCTACTTTTCTTTCTTATGCTGCAACTTTTACGTGTTGAGAAGTGGAGTCTCGATTGTATTTTAGAACAGTGCCACTAGTTAATTTGGCAATAAATAATGAAGCACTCTGTGACATTTGCCTGCACTAAGACAGTTAAATAGAGGTTTGTTGTGATGTGAAAATTTTGGGAAATGTTAATGGCCTTAGAAATTGTATTTACCAGTTTCTGCATTTCTTTAACCAGAACGACTTCATTAAAAGTTTCTTGTGAGCTACCTACAATTTTATTGTGTTGGATGTATGTTGCAGCAAATCGAATTTTCTTGCTTTCTCTGTCTTTAATCCAATTTATAGCTTACCTTCTCTGTATTGTTGGTCACATGCAGTTGTAGCTGAAGTGGTGAATATGATAGTTATATCTTATATGTAGTGTAAGTGTAAGACCGTGTATCTGACACTTGAAGTCATGTTTGTTGATGAGTAAGCTGAGTTAAACATGTCACTGTGTAGTGCATAAATTGGCTTGTGTGTGTGGCTCGTTGGCTTTCATATATTCACTAATGCGGATGTTCTCCTCCTCCTTCTTTTTGTCACGCACCCCTTACATCACGGGGCCTGGGGCACGCATCCCCTCCCATCACTGCACCTCATGATGTCCGACCTGACATGCTGGGGCACCTGTGGCGCCACCCATGGCAACCAATGATTGACATCCATGGCCACTGTTGCCATCCAAATGGCACCCGATGCCTCTCTTCAAAATGTCACCAACAAACTGGGGTTGTCTCCATGGTGTCGCCTGGTTATGCGCGCAATTGGTTGTTACGTAATGAAATCTATTTTTAATATTGCATCCGTGCATACAAATGCGGTTTTTTTGCATTGAATGCAAATTAAATGTGACGTATTTGTTCACAACATGTACCGTGGTGCCCCTGAGTCAACATACACACATTCCTTGCCTCGATATCAATGCAATTTCCTCCCATTGCATTTAATTCACGACTTTATTAATGACTTGCTTATTGTTCATGTATTTTGGTGAAGTTGTGTTCAACTTTAAAATTTTTTTTTTCTTGAATGGATATGAAGAAAATTTGAAATGAAATGAAGGATGTGATCATGTGGAAACAAATTCAATGAATTGTTGTGGGTTGGGTTAAGTTTCCTGAAATGGGTAATTCTTAAACTAAATGGAGGTGACAATAAATTGTTTGCAAATTAAATGCCTGCAAAATTTTTCTCTACCATGAAACAATTGCTAATTAATATTGTTGTCGAGTTTGCAATGGGGATCTTTAAACAAAAAAATTACCAATTAATTGGCTCCCTGAAATTTTTGTTACAATAATTATTTGATAATACCAAAATTATGGGAATGAGGTTGCCGTGTTTCCATTCACATTCATTCACACTCACTTTTCCATACATTTTTTCATTTATTCTATTTCTACTCCTTTTATTCTTCACCTTGTGTGCTTCACATTTGATCCTCCATGCCTAAATGTGGATTTTATCTTGTGCAATTTATTTGACTTCTTTTAATTTTCTCCCTCATAATGTGTTGCATGCTTCTTACCCTTCCTGTTGCTTTCTTCATTCGTTGAATCATTTCCCTGGATCATTTTATAAGTTTTGTTTTGTGGTTTGGTTTTGCGGTTTGTTAAGGCATTATACCCTTTTCAACACACCCATAATTCGTGCCAAGCATTTCATTTCTACAATTAACCTTCATTGCTGCATTGTATCACATGGTGTCTACTGAGGTCCTGGTGTGCTGCTGCAATAATTCTCTTGATTTATATTCTAATTTGCTCTTCACATTTCTTTATTATGGCATGCACTGGCTGCTAACATCTGTGCTTGTCCTCTGCTTACTCCATATTGTTGCTTTTTGTAACTGTGGCATGTCTGTATTTTCAATTTAAAACTCTATCAAATTGAAATGTTGGTTACCATTATTAATACTTACGAATATATGCTCTATTCATTGTGTAATGTGCACACTTATTTTTCACTTGTTTGTACATGAGCTCTATGCTATGATTTTTGGTATTTTCATCTATTGGATCAATTTATTCCATTCTTTGTGCTCCCACATTCAACTATTGCTAATAATGTTCATTGTATCTTCACTAAATTCTGCTTCTAGTGTTGTTTGACCATTGCTTTCATTTTTCTATTCATTTATTTTATGTCTCTTCTTAATGCTTTCTTTTCACGCCGTGTAAAGTTTCGGCACATTTGAAAAAAAACTGATTAATGTTAACATTTATCTTTTCTGCATCTCCTAACTAATGTCCTTGTGTAATCTTGTTGAACTAACAGCCTGGCATGTTTCATCAGGATACTGGCCAATACAGTCTCTTCAGCAGCAGCAGCAACAACAATGCTGGTGCCAGCTGTAGCAGCAGCAATAATGCTGGTGCCAGCAGCAGTAACAGCAACAATGGAGGGGCTGGTGCACTGAACACAGCCAGCACTAGCACCACAAACCCCAGCAGCAACAAGAGAACATGGACAGCACGGGAGGATGTACGACTGCTGGATGCTATCGAGCAGTACGGCTATGGCAACTGGGAGGACATCTGTCGACACATCGAGACCAAGACTGCTGAAGGTGGGTCACGTCTTCATGTATGTTGTACCGCTGACTTCTGTGGTCTGATAAACCCGTTGTCTGTCTATTTAAATACGTGTGGGCCTTGATTAAAATTGAAATATTTCAAAAACTTTTAAATTAGCCAATCTTTAAACATCATTGGGATATTTTAGTTCTTTTAGTTATCAAAGCGTGAGCATTTTTTACTTAGATAGTTTTCTTTCTGCAATCTTGTTTCCTTCTGACATATTTTGTTTGTTAAATCTTTCGGCTTTGGGGATTCAACTCATTTGGGGTGTATAAAGAATGGAACAGTACGTACTTCATTGTGTTCATCTCCCGTAATTTTTGAATAAAATTGTGCATTAATGTGAATGGGAATCAGAAGTGTATGTTCTCTAAACGTCATTAATTAATGAGTTACAAGGGAGAGCTACACTAGGGTGTGCACTTTCAGGACAATTTTATATCTGCACGAGTGCCTCAAATTGATGACAAAATCAGCCAATTAATGGACACAAGGTCGTGTACTTGGACGTGATTGGTGGACAACATTGTGGCTTGTGGCACGTGATTGGTGTAGAGGATGTGGGAACACTTCTACAGGATATAACGCCTGCTCAGTGGGAGGAGGGGGCTGTAGTGACCTAGAAGAGAGTGAGGTACACACGTGTCAGGACATAACGGCATGGCACTTTAGTAGCACGGCATTTGACGTAGGGAGCAACCCAAGAATGAGCCAAACGGCTAGTTTCTATTGCCTTATTCCATTTTATGAGCTGAAGTTTGACCTCTCAACTAGCGAAGACGAGTTGACACATTATCGTCAAATGTGTCTTCTTATGACTTGACGCGTATACGTCTCCGCTCAAAAGGGTATTTAAAAATATTTTATCAACAACAAAAAAAGGAATGGTGGTTATATGCGAAATCAGCATCAAAAGCACTATATTAACATCCAATGAAAAGAATTGGATAAAAATGAAGCGTTTTTGCAGAAATAATGGTTGGTGTTAACACGCTAATAAACGTTAGTAATCTACCTGACGCGGCGTCGTCTTATCAGAGGCTCGTCTCAAGTACATCGGGTTCTACATCGACGGCAACATCGGCAAGGCAACTTGGGGCCCTGCCATGCAGCGCCGGCAGCTACCCATAGAGCACAACCTCCATGGTGAGAATAATCTACATCTCTCATAAAACTACATGCTTTTTATGCCATAGTCTTTTCGTATTCGTTTGATCACGCTCGTTAACGGAGACTACTCGTTAAGAGTATAGAAATATTGTAATGGGGTAAAAAATCGAGCTCGTTAACCGAGCTTCCAGTGTACTTGGAATGTGTATTTATTTTTGTGCTGTGGTCTGCTCTTTTACATGTTTATTGTGGGTTTATGTGTAGGATTAGACGAGTCTTTATTTATTCTTTGCTCAAACACGAGGTCGGTGATCATGCATCGTGGCTTTGATGCAAAGGGTTTTAGTTTTCAAGTTTCTTGTTCTTTTGAGATGATGTCGATGAACCACAGCAGCGTCTCAATGGCGTGCCATGTTTGTGCGATTATTGCTTATTACGTAAGAGGTTTTGTCATATTCTTGCTCTAGTTATTCATCACGCTGGAGGTTCTGTCATATTCTTGCCATAATTAATCATCACGTTAAAGATTTTGGTGGACAAGATGAAGAGGTTATCGTGTATTTGTGTGGCTAGGTATAATTTAGTTGCAGCACAAGTCTGGTCTCTTGCCTATATTAAGGCATTTTGTGTGGTGATCTGCTTGGCATTCCGGTTTTCATAATTATTTGAAAATATCCCATGTCGCAGAACGATGGTTCATCTTCAGTTGATTATTTAGGTACGAGGATCACGATCATTGAAGTCGATAGTACTGTCCCTGTGGGCTGTGTTGACACTCACCGTAATGACACTACTATCTCCTGTAATGAACTCACTTTCTGTCCAAATTTATACATCGCATTTCCATTTCTGAGTTAGGTCTGCTATTTGAGTTCAGTTGTATTGCTTGAAAATGTTATGCACGCAGGGCATGAACGTACAGGGTGTTCTGTACAACTTACTCATTCTCTAACTGCCCGTTACTTTTGGGAGAATTATAAAGTTGTGTTTTATGTTACTAAATTTTCTTACCGGTAATGTTATTTTATTTAAACCTAACATATTGGACTTGTATCTATTTCAATAAACACATAACTGAAACAAAATATGTAGGTAATTAGCAGACAACGATTGGGTAAATTTTTTGGGGCACTCTGCATTAAGACGCCGTAGACAACTCTACCATCATCTTCTCTACTTCCCCTCGTGCGTTACAGAGAGCAGCGACCCCAGCTCAGCACCTGAAGGCCCACTATCCCCCTCCATGCCGTCCTCACTGAGCACCAGCGGCCTCGCCCAGTTCGGGGACCCCACACCTGAACAGTGCATTGCTCTGGGGTGTCTGCCGCTCAGAGACGACTTTGAGAGGGTAATGTGTTTCACAATTTTCATGCGCTTATTTTTTATGTATTGCTATTGCTCCAATTTAATTTGACACTTGCATTGTAATTTTACTTCAAGTATATTTTTGTGACGTCTACGTGTTCATATGATACTTGCAGGAGTGGGAGAACGAAGCAGAGTGTGCTGTAGCTCCTCTCTTCCTCCACCCCACGGACGACGAGGACGTGGACATTGCCCTCAAACTGGCGCAGGTGCGAGATTGTTGTGTGGTGCTCCAGACATTGGTGGCAACACTCGTGCCCGTATTATTGTGTGGTGCTCCAGACATTGCTGGCAACAGTCGTGCCCGTATTAGACTACTTAGGTCTTCCCATTGATAATGATTGTATATTCTGAGGCTTAGAGGAAAAATGGAATGTCTGGATAGGAATCCCATGCCTGAGGTTTTTATATAAATAATCTATGTGATGAATTTACGTGAAATATTAAAGCGCTTCTGTTGTATGCAGTGAACACGTAGTGCAAGGCAAAAAAATGCATGCTTGGGTGTTGACATGTGGACATCATGGTTGATGTTGATATGTTTGATGTTGACGTGGTATTTGATGCTGACAGGTTGACATGTACCTACGCAACCTACGTGAGCGGTCGCGGAGAAAGAGGGTAGTACGTGACTTTCAGCTCATTCAAGCCTTCTTTAAGAAGGAACACGACAAGCAGCACATTCAGCCTCGGAAGAAGCACAAGGACGAGAAGTGAGGGCTCTTTATAAAAGCCTGTTATAACTAAGTCTACTCTAATGAAGCATGTCCCTGTAAATGAAACTGTAGTTGAACATACTAAATGGCACCTATGAGTTCAATACATGGATAAATGTTATAAGTTGAGGAAGGATCATTTTACTGAGGCTTTATTATAGAATAGAAACTGCTGGCATGCCTCCCTTGGTGTGTCACTTCGCTCTAGTGGTAACTGATTATGCTAATTATGTACTATGACCCTAACTGATTATATTGTAAGACAACTGGGTTGGTTGTAAGACCACTGTTCACTGAGTCATTATGCCGCAATTAATTTAGTCCTAACACTAGTAGAATTTTTGTTGTAAGTCTAATGAAATGAATTTGTAAGCGTAATAAAATGAAATTCTAAGCCTGATAAAATGAAGTTGTAAAAGCACAAAGTTGAGTTAGCACTGTTACAGGGAGGTGATAAGCGACAAGCTACGGGGCGTGAGCCAGTTCCAGACTGCGAACGAGCACTACAACCTCGTGCAGTCTCTCATTAAGGAGAAGCAGCTCAAGACCAGGATCAAGGAACTCAACAGGTACTTCATCTCTTGTATTACTTGCCTCCTTCGTGTCAGGAGATCTAACCTTGGTCGTGCTTGTGTGGTAATTATCCAAGAACAGGTTGGTTGCATCACTAAACGCCGTGTACAGCATTGCAGTGAGTGTGTGTTCACGAGAATGTGCGCACGAGAACTCGTGCATTCGTAGTGCAAACCGTGGAGGTGCGATTTAAAATACTGATGAATTCGTAGGCTCAGATAATTTAAAATTAATATTATCTAACGTTAGACAGTTCATTTGTAATTTCAGCGTCGATGAGTTTAAGATATTCGCATTGCTTTGTAATGATGCGTAAGAGTTGTGCACACAGTGCTGTGTAGAATGACTTCTGACGCCTGCTGTATTGACAGGTACCGTAGGAACGGCATCAGGCACGTCGAGGAGTGCTATGAGTACGACACTGCCCGGGCACGGCGGGAGAAGAGGAAGGAGGCCCGTAAAAAGGGGGTCAGTGGCTTGTGTTTCTCTTTATTTAGCTACGTCTTTTATTGAACTACCTTTTCTTTTATTAGACTATTCTTTCTTTTATTGCACTACTGTTCTGTCTATTTGACTGTTCGTTTTATTTGAGTACTACTTTTTATTCGAGAATTATTTCTTTCATTCCAGTACATTTCCTTTTACTTGAATCGCTCACGCTTGTGATTGTAACTAGTACCTACTTTTTGTGCTTGATCTTGACTGCTGGTACCTGAACTCCGTTGAAGGTATCCATGCTACTGCTGCTGCTAAGTAGTAGTAGTAGTGTTTTGTATTTTTTGTACCACAGCACCACGCTCGTGTGTTGTTTGCAGATTTCTGTACTTATAAGAATAGCCTAGTTGCGTATCTGAGGAGCAGCTTTACCAATAATCCACTGGTCGACGAAGCTTTGAACTTACAACCTGCGCTTTTCGTTTTCATGGTCGAGGAGCAATTCACTCGATTTTCCTAGTGTCGCACATGTTTCTTTAACCACTACCAATTTGTTAGTATAAAGTAAAATATTGCCATTTTTACGCTTTAAGGTAAAAAAGATAAATATCCCTAGAGTATGAATGTGAAGTCTAGTATTAGCTGATTATTACTGATTGCTTCCCATGTTAGGTGTGTCGGTGGGGGTGTGCTGTGTAGAGCAGTTAAATAGGTATTAGGTAGCTCGCTACTCCTATTAGATAGGTAGTTAGCTACTTCTGTAAAGTAGGTGGTTGGTAGCTGTAGTAGACAAGTGGTTGGTAGGTATGTTTGTTAGTTAAGGGGTAGGCAGTAGGCGATATTACTTGTGTTAGGTAGGTAATTAGGTACTTGTGTAAAGTAGTTGGTTGGTAGCTGTA
>VCRD01001973.1:24945-36398 GCA_006783055.1 Trinorchestia longiramus
GGTAGGTAATTAGCTACTCTTGTAGAGTAGGTGGTTGGTAGCTGTAATAGGCAAGTGGTTGGTAGGTATGTTTGTTAGGCAAGGGGTAGGCAGTAGGCGATATTACTTGTTAGGTAGGGAATTAGCTACTCTTGTAAAGTAGGTGGTTGGTAGCTGTAATAGGCAAGTGGTTGGTAGGTATGTTTGTTAGGTAAGGGGTAGGCAGTAGGCGACATTACTTGTTAGGTAGGTGGTCGAGCCCGTTGGTGACGCTCGCTCTCGTACACCCTACAGGGAGGTGGTGGTGGTGGTGGTGGTGGTGGTGGAGGCAGTGACTCCACAACAGACTGTCTGATGTCCTCCTTTCGTGCAGGCGCCCTGGCAGCCTCAGACTCCGACACCTCCCGACACAACGACGCAGCTGCAAGCGTCAAGACCAAGAGAGTAAGTTACTCTCCTATCTGACCGACCACCTTCTCTTGTCGGCCTGTGTGTGCACCAATGCCTCTTACGACGAGACCAAGATCAACCCAAGAATGTTTCTATTACCTTATTCTATTCTTTTTTGACGAGCAGAATTTGTGATGTATATTTATTTATAGATTGCATGTATTCTTATAAGTGAATCACATTGACACGTCAGTGCTTGACACCGACCGTCTACGCTCAGTGCACGTGTTCATATTGGTGAGGGAGCACCGTGCGTTGTGGTCCCCTTTGTTTTTTATTATTATATTCATACTAATTACACACTTTCATGCTTAAGGCAAATTGAGAAGCATTTCTTTGGGTTGGGATGGATTACTTGTATCTTAGCTAATTGAAATAGAATGTTTCTATTTAAATTGAGAAGCATTTCTTTGGGTTGGGACAGATTACTTGTATCTTAGCTAATTTAAATAGAAACATTCTCACAACGAACTGAATTCGTATAAAAGAATAAAATAGAACATGGCAACAGGAACCATCCGTTTGGCCTATTCTTGGGTTACTAGCCAAGTCTCATGCCGTTGAAAATGATACTGGAGTTCTGGTCGTATCTTAAACCAGTACTTTTTAATTTTGGAAAATTTCTTATCCAATAATTATGGAGATTTTTGAATGCGTTAACAGTGGCAGCGGAAAGAATATTTTCGGACAGATAGTTCCAGATTCCGGCAGTTTCAATTTAAAAAAAAGTGTACAGCCTGTGATGTCGCGAATCTTCTTATTGTTAGCTTTGGGCCGTTGGATCTGGTTTGCACATAATAGTTTTTTTTTTGTCAAAAAGCCCTTCCAGAGTATCATCTTTGGAGGTGTTGAGATGTTTATAGGTCTTGATGAATTGTCCTCGCAGTCCTTGTTCTAAGGAGACGAGTTTTAGTTATAGGTACTCTTGGATATTGTACATTAAACGAGGGGTGAGTGTGTATTATTGTTGTGCTGCGTTAATACGAATACAATTGTTTAGAAATCAAGTTCTCCATCTCTTTCTGTAGGGTGTTGGAACTTGTGTATGTTACCCTTGCCAATCTCGTAGGCTTTTGAGCTTACCGTGTCATGAAATTATTTCTGCGTAGAAAGTGGAACATTTTATTATTTATGTTATTAATGGATTGTATCTTGCATTGAAACTTACAGCAGAAGCGAAGAAAAAAATCCCAAATATTCGGACGCAAAAAAATGCACTGCTCCCGGTATTGGCGTTGGAAAATGGCTCAGCGAGAGCTCCAGCGACAAGAGCAGCAGCAGCAGCAACAACAACAGCAACAGCAGCAGCAACAGTCAGAGGAGCGATGTTGCTGACCAGGTCATGCCTCTGCCTGACATCAGCTCACTGCCTGGGTACCGGCTGCTCAGCGCCCAGGAGAGGAGTGTGAGATACATTTTTGTGTTGTGTGTGACGCAACTCATGGGTACTGATGTAGTTATATGTATATGACACTACTGAGGTGTATGACAACTGATATTGTGTGTTGCACAACTAATGTTATGTATGGCACAACTTTTATGTATGATGCAACTGATGTATGCGACACAACTGGTGTAGTCTAATGTGCCTCATTTGGTTCTTTTCTTACCTTCTGTGAATGTTTTCAATGAGTGGTTTTTAACGTCCATGGACACAACACGAGTAATCCAAGTGAGAAATGGATAGGTTCTAGCACAAGCCCCATAACAGCTGGTTTACATGTACTAATTAGTCGTGAAACGCTTGCTTCTTACGATACGATAATTCATTATGCTCCAAATAATTATACCAGAGATACTATGTATTAATATGAATACGGTTACTGGTGGATGTAAAAATCTAGATTATTGGATTGTGTCATGTAGCGAAGGTGTTGTTAAAGCGATGTTTGTGTTGCAGTTGTGCAGTAGACTGAGCATGAAGCCCGCGCAGTATGTGTCCTACAAAGCTTTAGCTCTAAAGGTGAGTTCTGAAATCTTAGTTCTAAAACTGAGTTTTGAAGTCCTAGTTCTGAAGCTGTAGCTTCGAAGAGATCTTTATAACGTATACACCACTCATTAACTGAGTTCTGAAGTTCTAGTTCTAAAGCTGTAGCTTCGAAAATGTCTTTGTAACGTATACACCACTGATTAGCCCGCTCAAGATCGTTTCGAGTTCACGAAGAGAGACTGCACTTCATTCAGGACAACGTTTGGGCCTCGACCCTGATATTGACTACTTTTCGATTGATCTTCACAATCATGAAATGGAAGCAAATTCTTTCCGTTCAACTCGAAACATCAAGTAACTTTTACACTCAGATTTTTGTCGGTTAAAATTGTTGCTCATCCAACTTGATGGAGTTTAAAAATGAACGCGTAAATTATCTCATTGAAGGTTGTTTGCATCCTGATTATCGATATTTTTTTGGCAGAATGAAGCAATGCTGTTACTCAATACCAAGCAAAAATTGATTTATAGTTAAAGATCACAATACTAATCATTAGTAACTATACTGAGATGTATTTGTTTGAAAAATATTCTCTTTACAACTTATAACCAAGATCTTACTTGTACAGGAGTCTTTTGAATCTCGTCATCGGAACAGCAACAGCAGCAATAGCCAGTCAGGCTCTGGTAATTCCTCTGGAGGGTCTGGACTGTCCAGGAAAGTGTGGTGTCCTCCAGGCTTGGACACCACGGGACAGACTGCCGTCCACAACTACTTCACTAGTGCTGGCTGGATCACTTCAGAGGGTTGATGGGTGAAGGAAAGCTGTGCACTTCAAAGAGCAATGTGTACAAATGCTGTGCTGGGATGACGAGCTTGGGAAAAAGCTGAACTGGAAATGGGAGTGTATAGAAATGTTGAACTGGAAATGGGAGTGTATAGAAATGCTGAACTGGAAATGGGAGCGTGTGGAAATGATGAACTGGAAATGGGAGTGTATAGAAATGCTGAACTTGAAATGGGAGCGTGTGGAAATGATGAACTTGAAATGGGAGCGTGTGGAAATGATGAACTGGGAATGGGAGTGGATGGATATGTTGAACTTGACATGGGAGTGTATAGAAATGCTGAACTTGAGATGGGAGTGTTAGAAAGGGCTGAACTGGGATGGGAAGCGTGTGGAAATACTGGGCTGTAAAGGTTAGGACAATTAGACTGAGCATATTAACTGTGGAGGAACTCAGTGTGCCAATGTTAACACATTGATGTTTGTCGTTCTGAGCTAGGAAGTATTATTTTATGTATACGTGCTTGTCTTGTGCACGCTAAGCAGTAGAAAATGAAAGGCAGCATAACTTTACTAAAGAGATTGTGATATAAAGGTAACATTAGTCCGTGAAATACGTAGTAAATTCGTGTCCGACTCGAGCGTATTGCTTTTAGACTTGTTTTGTTTAACGGTTTATCAGCAGCTTATTAAATTATTGTATATTACGGAGTACTATTTTCAATTGTTGGAAGGGATCCTCAATTTTTGAGGTGTACTTGGTATTACTGGGCAGTACCCTGTACCGTAGCGCTTCATCTTGTTCAGCTTAGCAGTTTTTTGTAAAGTCAGCAGGGTTGAAGTTTCGTCATTTTTAACGTCTTGTGGAACACCTTTACCGCGTTGCACATTTTCCGTCTCGTGCTGTATTGAAGAAAATAGTCTTAGGGGAGAAGATACCTACATCGACGCTTCTTAGAGCAGCGCTAAAGGGATTAGCCGCAGTTGGATTGATTAGTTTTAGCTAGTATCGCTCTACAAGCATTTCCTATGCATCTCAAGAACGCGTAGGTAATTGTTGGTATTCAATGTAAGCACTTCGGCAGATTCCCTTGCTCATGTTGTTAGAGATGCTGGTTTTCTCAGTGAGATATGCAAGTGTTCAATTTGTATGAGGAACTGTTTTTACAAAGATATTTCCTTTTGGTTGCCTGTTTTAATCAGCTGTGCAGCTTTCAGGCGGATAGTTTTAATAAGATATAGAGTTGATGTTTTAGTACGAAATTAGCTACACTTGTAACAAGTGGAAGAATGTTCAACAAACATTTAAAGTATTTAAAAAGAACATTAGAGTATTTTGGAACGTCTGGCTATCCTGCAGATTTTACCAGAATTTTTAGGATTACTTAAGCATTTTTGAAATGGTGAACAAAAAATACTCTCTCTGGAGAAACCAGAATCACAGCTTGTATATTTTTGTGAATATTTGTTATGAAGGTTCAGCACGTGGAGGCAGAGCCGTGTGTTCGAATGAAGTCAGAGCTAGCGTTTCTCAAGATGCATGCGCTAGTGTTCGTTTCTAAGGTTTGGTGTTAAATAAGTGTCCTCATGTGCAGAGTGGCCCAAAATCTACTCACTTTTTGACTGCCCATTACTAGAGAGAGAATAATTTTCTTTCTTGGCATTTAATTATCTTAAATTTCAGTTATTTTCTTTAATTTCGCTTATTAGATTTGAAAGTGTGTTATTAACACCTAAATCAAAATATAAGTAATGGATTGTGAGAATGCGTATGTTTTTTTTGTTGGCGCTCTATAGATGCTTTATAAAGTGTTATGCAAGTCAGAGTTATTGCTCGTCAAGAACAACGTATTGATTAACTTCCTTGAAAGTTATTTTCTAGAGTCGGCCATTTAATTTTATTGTGTGTCTGTGTGTGTATGTGTCTGAATTCGCTGCGATTTTAATTTGTATATTAATTTATAATGAACTTCATCCATTTTGTATGCAGCATAAACTTTATTCATTGCGAAATTCATATGAATTCATGTATTCCACCATGGATCACTGTTTTTTGTCCTTTCCATAATTCATCATGGTTTCCATCCATTCCATAATTCTTTATAGTTTCCATCCATTCCATAACTCATCACGGGTTCTATCCATTCAAAAATTCATCACGGATTTTATTCATCATTCACCTAATTGGCGACAGTTTTCATTAATGCCAAGAGATCATTTGGCTTGTGTTGCATTCGCTGCCTGGAGAATTAAATCTGTTCTCTGCTTCTTTGTTATTGTCCTGTAAGTTATCCTCATCACCCCTGGATCTGCCAGTTTTGTCTTTGCTTTAGCGCAGGGTGTAATTTATTATTATAATCCTGTATTCTAGCAGTTTTTGTGATTGCAACACTTGGGGTCATCCGTTGCTATAATGATCGTGTTGATGGTTAAGTGATCATATGGCTTTAACGATCATAAATTAAATTTTTCATGGTTTTTTGCTATCTAACAACCGTTATTGTAAATTGCCACGCAGTTTTGAGGTAATGACACGTGGGCATTGCTGTTAGGATCTTAATGCTAATTTTTTGTTATTATTTTGAATTTTTTAAATGCGATATTTACCTCGTAAGCTCTTCATTAATTAAGTTTAAAATAGTCTGGTTTTAGGGTTTGTACATATTAAATCGCCGCACCTTTATTGTAGTTCATTAATTACTAGTCAGCGTGGCTTATAATATATAGCATTCATTTACTATCAGTCATCGTACTCCTAGTGCCGTGCAGCTACTTTTCTTAATGCACATGTCGTGCATTTTTCTCCTGTTTATTGTTCTTTCTTTTTTCATGGGCAGCTGTTTTCTTCTGTACTGACTATATTTTTGTGGTTATTGTAAACCCAGTTATGGAGGAGGAACTGCAAATCTCCTTAAGGAATTAGTATCTACGAATTCGTTAGTTCTAGCTCTATTTCAGCACCTATCTTTTTTCAGCATCTGTGTATTTTCCGCGAATGTTCTTTCTTTTTTTTCAGCGATCTTTTGTTTCATTTTTAGCGCTTCTGTCTTTTGCAGCGCCTCTTGAAGCAACTCTTCAACTTGATCATTTTGTAGCAACTTGAGCTGAGCTCCTAACGTACAACAAACTTCTTTGCTTTAACTGAGCAAGGAATAAGAGAGCCTAGACGTCTTTTTTTTCTTTCTGGAAGAGTTGTGTTTATATAATAATAAAATTTACTTCGAAATGATGTAATATATTTTGCTTCGCACTGCCATTATTGATAAGTCATGAAGCACACGTTTACCTGCAGCTTATTGTGTAGTACAGCAGCATAACCTCTGTCAAGTCTAGTGTGTCTGAAAACTAGGGCCTTGTCTGACAGTGCTGGATTTTTATGTGTACAGTCCGACATGGACTATGGTGGAGAAAACGTAACGAAGTAATTTCACACGTGCTGGTTAGACATGTAACCTAGTTAAAGTGTAAGCTGCTTGGTGATATTGTTAGAACACTTGTCGCCACTGTTACTAAGTCCGAGTGTTGGTGTGTGGTGCAACAGGTATTCTCTAGAGAGAGGAGGAACGCAACGGCGAGCCCTGCAGCTGCAGCACTGTTGTATGCTGTGAGGGTAGGACAGTGCTCGTACTGTTCAGTGTTTTTTTTATATGTAAAGTTAGATTCATCACTGCTGCTTTTATTCACATGTTGTGCAGTATGTTGGTTGTGTTGCTCGCAACCCATGTTAGTATATTAGTATTAGTACGTTAACCCTTTGGCGACCAATTTTTTTTTCTAGTTTGTGCGTCTAAGCTCACAAAAACCGTCTGTACACTGATGCAATGAAGCACGCTGAGAGCCAGGCAGCCAAAAGAACGACGCTGTAACATGCCGCCGCGTTCAAACCTAGTAGCAACCTCATATTGCTCACTGTTTAATTATTGGAACAATTCTCCCAAAGACGGTAAAAGAGGACTGTATGGTCCTTTTCGTCGCTAAAGGGTTAATGATAGCTGATTGATGCTAGACAAGTCATCATTGGTTCATGCGTATTGTTGTTCCTTACAACAGCGAATATGCAGATGAAGATTTTTCATCAGAAGTATGAGCCTCAAAGGGTTTAAATGTATGCTGTTACATCATACTACTGAACTTGGAATAGATAATATCACTGCCAAGGTTCCTTATTTATTGAACGTTGTTAACCTAAATTACAATTGTAATGAACGTTATCAGCTTTTTTTTGACTTGAAGGTCTGAGCGAAATTATTGACGTAAAATTATAGTAATTTGTGTAAATTTAGATTGATAAAGTCTCACAATTTACTTTATTTTTAAATATTGTGAGAGTTTGTTTTTCACCAGCAGAGCATTTCAGTTTCGGTGAGATTAAATTTCTGTCAAGTTTCAGAAGAGAGGGGATAGCTCAGTTCCACAAGAGCGGTCGCAGCTCGCCACTGCAACATCAGTATCGCTGGTTGCGGCAGTGTGGCGTGAGTTTTGTTCAGTAGGTTTCATCTTTCTTTTTTGTGTCGTAAAGGGCAGAGGACTTTTTACCCGACCTTTTGCTCGGGTGTTTCTTACACTTTATTCTTGAGTTTCCATTTTATTTTTGCGTCTTTGCGACGCTCGTTGCGTTGGTTGCTAGATCAGTGGCCGTGGTTGTAAAACCTTTTCTTATTTCGATTGTTATACTGGAAGAAAATGATCTCAACAGTTTATGGATGCTGTTGTGTGAATGATTTGCAACATGTTGAAAATTAGTGATGTAAAGCTCTTCGCGTTTCATGTACAGTTGTTACAATTTGTATAAACCAAATACAACTATTAGTGTCATTTTTGTAAAGCTCTTATTTCAATGCCAATTTATCATGTACCTGTGTGTGATAGCTAATTAAATACGGAGTTATTTGTAAGTAATATTTTTCATCTTAATCGTGTATGTAAATTCTTTGTAAATATGTAAAAACGAATAAACATTTTTGAAGTAGATGTGAACATCATCCCTCTGTATCTACTCTTCGTTGGTTTCTTGAAAAGTCTAGTTTTGGGTGTAGGAACTTGTTTGGTGAGTCTTACTACTCCTACCCTACGAAGAGACATTAACAGAATTGAAAAAATTCAGCGTAAAGCAACGAAGATGATTCCTGCACTCCGACATTGAGGTAATTGATGTTGCAAGGCGAGTAAGTGCGAGAGATGAACAGAGTAGAGTAAATGAGAAGATGAATGGTCCTTGGATAAAAGTGTGTGGAAGATAACTGACCGTTCCCGGACCTAGGCAACCACGTATCGAGGCGTGGAAGTCTTCTCGTATTCCTATATGGCTGTGCGCCCAAATTTTGCAGCAAGTCGTTCTGCCGCAACTCACGCACGCTGTTCGCAATTGTAACCCTCTAGTAGATGCTGTGCCCATCCACACGTCGCTGCTCTCTTGGTTGCCTCTATTGTCTGATGACCTGCGCACAATATACCTCGTTATCTGGCAGAAACTTGTTTCCGCGTTGGTGCATTAGAATTCTTCAGACAAATCTGCAAAACTCGTATCAGCTCCGTGGGTTGGTCAAGTTTATTGACCATTATTACAGGCACTGCCGGGATCTGGCCGTGCATAGGCGGCAACGCAAAATACACCATAACACAACTTTGGGAGGACCCCGTGACGGTGGCGTGCTTCTTGGACGATGCTGACTGCCTGAGGTGACGGGGGCTGGGGAACGACAACAGGCTTGTGTTCAACCGCCCCTTGAGAAAATGCTTCTTGAATTGCATATCAATCCGTATATTCAGAATCATCAGCCTTGTATTGGTTTCAGGAGTGGGAAGATATTCTACCAGCAGCAACCCAGCGGAAGATGCTTTAAAAATGCTTCTTTCTTTGATCCTTGATGATTCCTAATCTTTGGCGGATGGTTCACTTCAAGTCCTGTCCGTACAGAAGTTGTGGCATGGGACAAAGCGTGATCTCATAAGAGGATAGTTGGACATTCCTAAATCCAGCAGAAGTTCCGGCAAGCTTTAGAAGTGTCGCTTCGTACTCCTAGCTTCCAGAGTAGAGCGGGGGAACAGTTCGACCTGTTAAGTTCCAGCTTGGTCAAACTAGTGGAAGCACCGCCTCCAGTTCCCCTCCACCTGCTTTTCCTCCTCTTCTCCACCTGCTGAAGTGTTGGTGCTCTGCGAGACACAACTGAGCGTCGCATCTTTTTCTGCCCTTGCATCACAAAACATACAACAGTCGGCTGGTTCATCGTTGTGGTAAGCGCCAAATTTCATTCACTAGTCGTAAATACTAACACCGAAACGGTTCGATGTTGACTAGCCTTGACGTTTTCCTTGATGCTTAACATTTTCCTATCTGTGAAGTGGTCTCATTTTGAATAAAAGTTAATTTCTGTTTACTGAACTTGTATTTATAATTTCAAACCAATTTTACCGTGGCAAGTATGCAAAATCTATCCCTTGTCTGAAGTGTCGAAATTTGAATTTCTGAGAGCTAATTTGTAGACGTTTTGAATTGTATGCTCAATTCCTCTATAGCCTGTTTATTTGGGGCTTCGAAAACTAGTTCATGTGGTCCCACTTGCTCAATTTGTGGAGTCTATAGGCCATAAATTTGATAATTTGTAGACTAAACCACATTTTCGTCGTGCGTTTTCAGTCTTTGTAGTCCTGTTCTATCGTAATAAAAGCTATAAATTTACTAATTGCCTTGTTACTACATCGTTAGCCCAGATTAGAATTGAACTGTAGAGATTTAAAGGTTTGGAATGTTCAGATTGGTTGAGCTCAATTTCAGGTGTATAAACTCATTAAGAAGTTTGAAATCCTTCATAACTGTTTCAAACCATTTTAGAGTTTATAATCTTGAAAGGCCCAATCCTTCTAATGGGCGTATTCATGCATCTATAATCTGATCTGTGTGCTAAATTATACTTCAGATGATCAAATCCTCCCCTGAAAGTATAGATTCCTGTCAAGTTTTGCATCCTTTATTTGAAGAAAGATTTGATTCCTCCACTCAAAGGCTTCAGTTCGCCATGCAGAAACTCAGTTTCTCTAGGTTTGAACGCTTATAAAGGATCTAATCCTCTATATCGTTCAACTCGAAAATTATAAAGAATTTAATCCTTTAAAAATTCGCGTTTTGGCGAATTCGGACAAATATAAGGGATCTAATCCTCTATACAGGATTCCACAGCTGCCAGCTAGAAAATCGTAAAAAGGGACCTAATCGTCTATACTTTCGTTTTCTATTCGCCCGTAGAAAATTTTGGATCCCATATTGGCTGGCTTGGATCGTCTATAGGATGGTTCTAATCGTTTGTAGTACTTAGCTTACTAATACAGGAATGGATTTGAAACATGGTTTTTGTTGATTGTTTTATTTTGTAAACAAATGTGTATCGGCTGTTATAGCTAATCTCTGTACAGGTGTGTACCCAGCAAAGAGAACTGTTACTTACGTTGTACTGCGAGCATATGAAACATGCTTGCAATACAACATAAGAATCAGTTATCTTCGCTAAATACACACCCGTACAGAGTTCAGCTCTAACACCCTACAAGGGCGAGAAGGACAACCTCTCTTAACAACAGAATAGAATGAGGCGATAGGAACGAGCCTTTTGGCCAATTCTTGGGTCGGTACCCAAGTCCCATGCCGTAATTCTAGCTACCGACGGTTATACAAATAGCATACAATCTTAAGACTACAGTTGGCACGAAATTTGTGTCACTACATACGAATGACGTCAATTTGTACATAACTTGCGGTAAAAGTTACATCATAGTCGAGATATCAAATGCACAATATAGTTTCTCTAAACGCACACTTTTATAGGACCGCAGAGTGATCGTATGCTACATACGTCGGGTACTGTCGTAACACGAAAAGTGTATGAACAAGTATCTACGTTCATGAAAAACTTAAGTACAGTTTACCTATTATTAGCCTATGATTCTAGCGCCTGTATTTACCGTAGTAAGCATTACGACGTACCAAAATAAATACGAACTTCACCGGAAAAGAGCTCCGGTAGAAATGCAAATTTCTGATACCATAACGGTGAACTAATTCGTCAAACTATGTACAAACACGCCTAGTATTACAAGATCACACTTAACATTGAGAAGAAGAATTACAAAAGATATGTAAATACAGATCAACGAAAAATCAGTATCAGTTCGATTTTAACACTTCGCAATTTTGTGGTGCAATAAAGAAATATTGCAGCATCTCCGTCAGCAGGCCCGGAGACCAGCCCCTCCGTCAGCAGGCCCGGAGACCAGCCCCTCCGTCAGCAGGACCGGAGACCAGCCCCTCCGTC